>VYXF01002773.1:115740-152895 GCA_013397295.1 Polioptila caerulea | reverse complement strand
GGGGGGGGGGTTTAAGAGTTAAAAAATGAACCTGTATTTAGAGTTCAAAAATTAAACTGCCTAAATCGTACTCAGTGAGGCTTGTGATGTTCTTGTAAAGTGTTGTGTGGCATTAAGGGCAAAAGAACTTTGTAAACACTGCTTCATGTTCCACCCCAGTCCGTGGCTTTTCCTGTGAAAACTGTATGCACTGTAAAGGAAGGCTGAATCTCAGTCCTACAGTAACTTCCTCTGTACTTAGTTTTTACCAAAAAGGAAACACAGAACAATGAATAAAGATGATTTATGTTTAGATAATGCCTCCCCTCCAGAAATACTAGGAACAAAATACTTTTGAAAAAGGCTGGTTTAGCATTGTCAGATTAAAAGTACAAGGAAAAAAATCACAATTCTTAAGTATAAAATTGCTCTGTGAAAGGACCATCTGCTTTGAGATTCTTGGCATAAAAAAATAATTAGTCCAAAATTCCTGTTTGGAGGAGTAACTATAAGGAAGCTGAACTTGAAAAGTTTTGTTATCTTCCTATTTGAACACAAGGATTTCAGACTAAAACAGCTTTGCAATTCAGCCTAAGCAAGTACTAAAGGTTGATGGGATAACACATTAATAAGAATTCAGTTGATACAAGAAGCCTTTCCTTCAGTACTCAGTGGAGATGGGAGGGTGGGGAAGAACACCAGCACTCTATTTGGCTTTTGAGAATATCTGATTTTTTTTTAAAAAACCTGAAGCTGAAATTGTGTATTTCTTACTAAAATTGCTACCATATTAACAACTCTCTGTTCACAAAATCACAGAACAGCTATGGTTGGGAGGGACCTCTAAAGGCCATCTTGTGACCCAAATTATTGCCCAAAACAATGTCCATATGTCCAGACAGCATCTGAACATCTCCAAGGATGGAGACACCACAAGCTCTCTTGGCAATCTCCTCCCATCAGCACTTGTGAAAAAAGTGAAGAAGTGTTTCCTGTTGTTTACAGGGAACATCCTGTGTTTCACACTGTTTGTGCCCACTGCTTCTTGCTCTGTCATTAAGCACCACTGAAAAGAGCCCAACTGCATATTCTTTTGTGCCCTCCATTCAGATATTTGTACACGAATAGCAGAGATACCCCTGAACCTTCCCACCACTGGACTAAACAGTCCTGGCTCTCAGCTTCTCCTTGTAAGAGACATGTCAGACCCTGGAACATGGTGCTGGGCCTCTGATGGATTTACTAGAGGAGCTCAGTCACAATCAAGCAATAGCCTGTTTCAGGTACAGTGCAATCTCTGTGTCCTCCTGAAGTCTCTTCTTCCATAACTATTTTAATCGGTTTTTTTAATCCAGAAACAGCCAGACCTTACTGCACTAAAAATACATTAGGAAATTATTTTCAAGTAATTTCTCCACATGTTAATTGTTGTGGCAGTTGCTGTAAATAGAGTTAAGAGTGAGAATTAGTACTATAACCTTGTTTATCTCTGAGTAAGAGTAGTTTGTTATCCCTGTAAATATATTCACACTGTTGATTGGGCAGTCACTGACTGCATTGAGTGCATGAAGGTAATTACTGGTTGCTAACTGACACAGGAATTGCTGATGAGGATCTTCAAAGTGTGGAGATTGTCTTCCTGAGGGCACAAAACAGAAGGAATTGTATCATGCCAGTGCTCTATTACAGAAGACTGCCAGTATCTGACAGCATTTGTATTCGTTCTATCTCATGCAAACTTGTCAAAGAGACTAGAACATGGAAAGCCAAGACTTGTGTGATTTTGTTCCTACAGGGAAAATAAGAAGAGCATAAATTGAAGTTTTGCTCTGCATCCCAACATTAAGGACAAAATGACAGAACAACCAAACTTTTTAAAAATAAATTTAATTTTGTCTATCAGAAATATCCCCAATAAGTCCACCTTTCCACAAAGGCTTAGATTTTAAACAGAGTTCACATTTTTAAAAATTAATAAACAGCTAAATAATTTCAATATTAGATTCAGATTCTGCTTAACTGAGTAAGAAAGCAAGTCAGTGTCAGGTAATCAGGAAGGAATAAAAAATTTTTTATGCTGTCAGTTAATTTTTAGATCACTGATATGAGCATAGAACTTAACTTCAGAGTCAAACTAAGTGGATCAAATACATGAAATCAGCACGTGATCTTCAATGGTTCTACAGATGCCAGCAGTATTTTAATGACTTTTGCACTGTATTCTAAGGTAAGTCAAGCCAACTGCCATACAAAACAGTTAATAAATGTTGTTTACTTAATACGGGTGTGTCCAGTTTCCTGATACACAGAAAAATTCAGCACTGTAAACAAGCCTTCTAATACAATCCAATGAAAAAATTGTTCACTTTATGGTTCACACTTTGAAATGCATGATTACTATAGTTTCATTGTGCTCAGGAGAAGCAGGCTTGTACCTGGACCTTTTTGCTCTTTTTTTTTTTTTAAATTAGGATGCCATTTTCCGGATCATGTAGTTCAGAATGCCGCCGTTGTGGAAGTAAGCGAGCTCCACATCAGTGTCAAATCTCATGATGGCATGAAAAGTTTTCCCAGTGTCCAGCTGTTAGGGTCAAAGAAAGTCATTCAAGCAGCAGAACCTTGCACGTGTTACTTGACATCATAGTAAAATAAGGTCTACTAGGATAGTTTTGCTATCTTAAAAAATAGTGATAAAAAGCTAAAGTGAACAGGTACCAGTACTTCGATCCACATTAGACTACAGGAAGCTGCTTGAAAGTGGTTTAAAACAAATCATAATAAACACAGTATTAAGTCTCATTGCATTTGCTGCTTCATTTCTAACTGAGAAATTTACAGTGGACCTTGTGTTAATTAAAACAGTTTGAGCATCCTGCTTTTATATCCTGTCACAGTAAATCATAGAATGGTTTGGGCTGGAAGGGACATTAAGGACTGCCTAGTTAGAACACCCACTGCAATGGGAAGGGAACATTCCACTAGAGAAGGTTGCTCGAAGCCTTATCCAACCTGACCTTGAACCCTTCCAGGGAGAAGGAATCCACAGCTTCTCCAGGCAGTAGTTCCAGAGCCTAATCTCAAATTATTCCTTGTGTCTAACCTAATTCTACCCTCCTTCAGTTAATTCCTTATTTGAAAAAACTGTTTTAATTTCCTTCACCATCTCAATTCTTCTCCCTTTTTTAAATGAATCTGACTGCCATATGACACAGCAAATGTTTTGAAGAGACAATTAATTTTGAGTAAAATGACAATGATTCAGAAAATTCAGCTCTTAGGTGTCTCATACCTTAATCTGGACATTCATCTGTGGTTTTAGTTTTTCAGGAATGATAATCGTGTAACGCTCTCGTCCAGTGAGTCCTAAAGTTCCTGCATCCTCTCCAGGTAAATACTGCAGAGGAATCACTCCCATTCCTACTAGGTTGCTTCGATGAATTCTCTCATAGCTTTCAGCAAGCACAGCCTTGACACCCTGGGAAACACACAACAGGTTGAGTTATTTCATAGCTCAGAACAGTCTTTCTGTACTCACAAGAAGAAAATAGATTTGTTTTTGGTCCCCTCCATTTCGTTTACCAGCTACTGGTAGAGCATGCAGGTCTGTTGGACAGCAAACTATACAGGATGACTTGATTGTACATTAACTTTCACATCTCCTTAAAAGAGGCCTGACTCAAAAAAGTAACATGTTTTCTCAGGAATCCTGCATCTGCTTTAATATGTCTTATTCAGAGCACCATTAGTCATTTCCATAACTCTTCCTAATAAGCACGAGCATGCAGTTTAATTAATTTTGAAAGTTTTACATGTTAATGCATTTAACACAAAAACTCATTGCCAGAAAAAAACTCCAAAATCCTAGATGAACTTAAACACCAACTGTCACTAAACTTTTCTAATAATGCAAGAAAGCTTGAATCAGAGTTCTTGCTGTAAACAGTGTAAGACTGGACAGACAAAGAAAGAAACAGGTATTTCACTGTATGCGGACCTCTATTTGGCTTCCATGGTGAAGCCATGCTAAATTTAATTTTCACTGATACTTTTCTCTTAAACTTTCTAGTTTCCTTGCCAAGTGAGCTGAAGGATGCTGCTGAAAGCAGACCTATGGTTTATGGAGTTATGGAAAGTGGAAGTAAAGAAACTGGCCTTTCTAGTGTGGCCTTGTGGATTTCTAGATGAAGATCCGTCAAGCCTTCCAGTCAGGACAAGATCCATTAATATTACATAGCTTTTGCAACTCTGCTATGGCTCTGGGAGGCAGCTGAGATTTCAAAATATCTTGCTCCCAAAAGTGAGAATGAGCTACCTAGGATTTGGTCATAAGCTAGTCTTACTGACAAATTAATGCACTGTTAATACTGTCCTCCTAGTTTACTGTAGGCACTCACCAAGAGGAATGGTCCTTTAGCAGCCCAGTCTCTGGAACTTCCTGCACCATATTCCTTCCCAGCCAGCACAATCAGAGGATGACCAGCCTGCTTGTATCTTTCTGCAGCATCAAATACATCCAGCTGGAATAAAAATGCCAAATGCTTTGTAAAGCTTTTTGCGAGTAGAAGCACAGCTCCAGGGAAAGGAGGAAAAAGAAGGTGTCCCCACATAAACAATTGAAGCCCACAACTTCCACCCAGCAGCATTTTAAGGATATTGACCATACAGCAGTTTGTCTCTTCTACTCTGATCTTACTCCCAACACAAACCTGCACCTACAGTGGTTACACTCTCCACTGATATTCCTGAAAGGACCACATTGCATGACTGCTTCCCTGAGTCAGCTCTTGCCCTCTCAATTAGCTTTACTTAAAAGGCACTGAAGTAAATTACCCAACCTGGTAAGAAGGAAAGCCAGCACTAATCCTCTGTTGTCAGTGAGCCACAGTTTACAGCTGCACGTGTACTTACAATTTCCCCAGAAGGGAAATGGATCGTCTGAGGTCCTTGTTTATCAATAAACTTGTTGACCAAGCGAATGTTTGCAAATGTCCCTCTAGCCATGACAGCATCATTCCCCCTGCGGGAGCCGTAAGAATTGAACTCTCGAGGAGTCAAGCTGTTAAGGGAAAAGAAGAAAGGAAACTCTGTTGGTTTCAGACTAAAAGCATTCTGCTGTAAAAAAAGAAAGTAATAAATTGGTGTTTCTGAGGCAGGTATGTATGTCGTCCCCACACTGGCAGTAGCATCCAGTTAGCCAATACTTCTCCTTTGAGATGTTTTGAAGGAAAAGTAATTTACAAATAGCTACAGTTTGGTCAGAAAAAGCAGCTTCCATAATACTCTCAACTCTTGCCCTAGAAATAGTATCCTACAGTGATGCAAGGACATGATTCACATTAAGTCAGCAGATGCCACACAATTTTTTTCTTTATAGCTGGTGCCTGAAGAGCCTAGTTATTTATACTACTATAGCATCTAGAACTAAGGCAGAGATCTGTACTAAATATCTATAAGAATCTCTGCTGCAAGTTAGAACTACAGAAGACAAATTTCATTTGCAAACAGAAATATGAGAAAGAGGGGACACTCCAGCCTAACCAGTAAACAAAAAATGCAGTGGAATGTGACAGAAAATTAGACTATTAGCATTGGGCTACATCCAATGACACAGCAATGACATACAACATCTGATTTATAATGTGTGTACGACTATTCAGATTTCCAAGTAACTGATAGCAGGGGGTCAGAGAGTCCAGAGCAGTTGGTTTTCAGTACATCACGCTGTTTTAATCCATTCTCTTTCCAAAATTTTTAGGTCTAGTAAGTTAGGACCTTTTTTTTTGTCAGTGTTGTTGCTCAAAACGCCACTGAAGTTTTAAGAAGTGTTGAGTCAGAGCATAAAAGCATTGTATTACCTGTAAAGTCTGAGTAAGTCACCTTGGTAAGTCCTAGTCTTTCCTGAAGCTGAATCCCAAGTACTAAACTGACAGACTGGCCATAGAAAAAGATGAACATTTTACAGGAGTTTGGACTCCAATCACAATAGATTTGCCAGTTATTGCAGCTGCACTGAAACCTAAACTTCTGGATGTTCTGTAGTGCCTAAGAGCCTAGATATGTGAAACAGTTACACATGGTAGAATAAATTAATATTAAACCCATTTTTGGCACTACAAAAAACAGTCATTTTGCTTTGATAAAGAGACAAATCTTGACTCCTTTATTTATGAACAAATGTACAGGGTAGTTTTTTCAGTAAGTCAACCTCTTCCCCCATTTCCATATAAAAGTCTTTAGCTCTACAGTGATACTCTACTTCTAGTTCCTATACCCAGGGAGAGCTGCTGAAGCAGCAGAAAGACAAATGCTTCTCTTTCTTAATTTACATGTTGTCCAGGCAGCTGTCAAGGTATGCAAGTGTATGTGAACAGACAGAAGGTATGTGTGCCCGTAACATGGTGTAATAGTTGTGGTTTGTTTTCTCTTCCCAATGTATGACAAGAACAAGAAGCAGTGCTTACCCTCTGCTGGTCAAATAACGGGCTGCAGGACTATTTCTTGCTATGTTCCCAGCTGGAGATATGTGGTCAGTTGTCACAGAATCCCCAAAACTCAACAGGACATAAGCATCTTCTATTGTTTTTGGGGTCTGAAGAGCCAAAGTCTAAGCCATCATAAAAACAAACAAAACAATGTATGAAAAATAATTCCTTTACCTTTCTCAAAAAAGTGCAAATTGCAGAATAAAGTCTCTCTTCTTATACAAGTCAGGAGAAAGAAAGAGCCCGACACTATTAAAAATATTTATGTTCTTGAACAAATATGATGCCCCAGCTGTCTGTCAACAGGTTCATGCATGAAGAAAACAGAAGAGAAAAAAAACTAGTCAAGGCTTCCTGTGATACATGCATGAAAACTGAGGATTCCTACACATGTGCATGCACTAAAATATCCATTTACTTTTAAATGAATTAACAATCCAAACACTGAACTATTTGGTGCAACATGCAAGAACAGAACAGACAGAAGGTAGAACGGTGCGTTTCATTTCCCGTTCTTCACTTGCTTTGTGATTATTTAGAACTATTACAACTTAAAAGGAGAAGGAGACTTTTCAAGGGCCCTTAAGTGAAAAGGAATCCTTATTTTGAGATTCACTCCTGCCTTTGTATTAAATACAATAGCGCAGTTGGCCTACACATTTAAGAACCAAGGCCTCAATAGGATTTTATGAATCCTCTCAGGCCCCTTGAAGTAGCTTTGCTTCACCTTCAATATGAGTCAAAATCACTGTACACTTGGTCTTGATTGAAAGGGAAAGCATGTACATACCAGACCATCAAAGAAAGGAGGAGACTTGATATAAGTAGACTTGGGATTCCACCTATACAGTTTATCTGAAGGAGCATCTAAGGCATTCCAAGCTTTGTTTACTGTCTGAAAAACACACAAAATCCTTTCATTGATCTCCAAGTTTTCAGAAGCAACATATTTACTTCAGAATCCAGGAAAAATTATTAATTTTACTTTAGCAAAAGCCTTTTGTATTTCTTAGAGCACTTTGGAAAATGCACATAACAATCTATACTATATTTGGGGGTGTTTTTTTAATGATTATATCTATTAAAAGATTCAGGAAAATCCTCACTTCAAAAGAAGATACATCCCTCCTGTTTTCTGAGAATAACCTGTATTATGTACACAGGTAACACTTTGTAATTCTCTATTGTATTTGTAAGTAGTCTTAGGAAGCTTCCCTAACATAAAAAACACAAGAACATTTTGTTTCAACACTTGAGAAATATTTGCAGGAAGACATTACCAAGTACAAGTCATTTTTTCTGATATCAATCCTATAAGTTAACGCAAATGAATTTTGTGTCAGCTGAAAAAAAAATCTAACATCTGTGAAGCTGGAATATTCCACCTCCTAGTATCAGCTGGGGATGGCTGTTGAAAACACATCATCTGCATGTTACATTAAAAATATCATAAGGAGCAATTATCAAAACATGAATGTTTGAAAGAATGAATGAATTATCCAGAAGACTTAAAAAACCCCAAAAACTCATATGAATATCTGTCAGAACAAGAGCAAAACCTAGAGATGAAAAAGGTTCATTTCATTATCATGATCATCTTATTTAATATCTTCAGAACAGCATAGTACATCAATCAAACTACTGCCAAGAGGATTAATTCACCTCTATTTTTTCGTAGACCTCCTTGAACATCCCAGGAATAACAAATTGACGCTCAACAGCCTGAATCTCACTTCTTGTTGGCCAGATATCTTTCAGGAAAATCTTCTTCCCTGAAGCATTTATTCCTGTATAAAATGGCATTGTCAATTTTGTTGCATAAATTTTTCATAAAGAAGAAAGTTTACCACTGTGTTCTCTGGCTATGTGTCCCTTGTAACACTCACAAGACACTTTATTTCACTTACAAAGTGACAGTTAAGGACAGAAAAGTGTGTCAAAACTTGATAATACCTGTACATAACCCTTCTTTTGTGACTACCAATGGCCCTCCAGAATAATTTACAGAATCATTTATGCTGGAAAGGATTTTTGAAGGTCATCTGCACAAAGGAAAACTACTAACTCAGGTTGGCTCTTGAAAGACTATCATCCAGATGTAACCAAAAATATGACCCAGTGGAATTAGGAGGAAACCAAGCCTGAGCATTATTCTTTCTCCATCATACTGACTCCTCATTGCTCTGACTCTTAACAATTACATAATTTGTCTCCCAGAGGTACTTATTCTTTAAAGTACTTCTCTAGGACAAATGTTTCTGAAGTGCTTAATTCCAAGCAGTTTAGCTCATAAGCTGTGAAAACAAGCACCCCAACACTGTCTTACCTAAAGGCTCCTTCTCAAAGTCAATCCGGATGGTCCCTGCAATTGCATAGGCTATCACCAGCGGCGGGGAGGCCAGGTAGTTAGCACGGGTGTTGGGATGGACACGCCCCTCAAAATTCCTATTGCCAGACAACACACCCACTGCCACAAGGTCTCCCTGTAAGATGGAGTTTAACGCAAAGATAGGTCAGGTGCTTGAAGAATCCACACACACACAGCAAGTCTGCAGAGCCCCACTGCACTGCAACAATGACCAGTCACAGAACTGTCTCCTTCTGAACATTTCCCACAGAAAAGTGAATACAGACTGAATTTACTTTGCACAGAGCTGAGAAGTCAGCACACAGTATAACACAGCTCAGAACAGTACACAGCAGAGAACAGTTCACATAAATGAGCTGCACAGGAAAAACTGCATACCTGTGTAATGGCCTCAACAACAGACTCTGGTAGGGGTCCACTATTGCCAATACATGTCATACAGCCATAACCCACCACATCAAACCTATACAAAGCATAAAAAGAATGGTAAACAAAAAGCTACTTTGGAGAGCAAGACATTTAATCACTCATCAGCAATTGTTACTTTCAGGAGAAGTACTGCTTTAACAAATGAAATGCTGCTGAAAACAGCATTTTTGGAATGCTCTATTTTTATCATTGTAGTGACTGTTCATGCACACAGAACGGGAAATGTGTTACCTAGCAAGAGGAACCATAATGCAGTGTGCTTTACACTGTTTCAAAACAAATAGTCTTGAAAATAACCCATTCTCCTGCTTAAGAACATAAGTCTTCAAGAAGCTACAGCAGGCCTTCATCATCGGTACAAAGCCAGCCAGCACAACAGCAATGTGTTCACTCATGCAGTTTCACACCATAAGGTACCTGGAATATCTCTTAAGCTGTACAGAGAAATAGTTATGCTATTGCATCACTTGTTGACAATGTTTTCAGCTAAGCAGCCATAGGACAACAGTAAGAAAAGCACTCCTACCCTAGTTGAGAAAGGTAACGCATAACTCCACTCTCCCTCAGGTAGTAAGTGACGACCCCGCTGCCGGGGGACAGGCTAGTTTTAATGTACGGCTTCACTGACAAACCAGCTTCAACAGCTTTCTTAGCAAGCAGTCCTGAAAAATACAGAGGATAGTTGCAGATTTTCCTGGAAGTGAGACGGTTTGGTGGATAAGCATGTTAGGAGAAGTACCATTAACTGGGAACAGAAAAGGCATCAGCAATGAAATGGTACAGCAAGCCAACAGCATTAATTTTGTGATAACCAGTGAGAAGGCAAGCACTCTGTTGAACTGTAGATCCAGCCTGCAATTTCTGCTCCACTAGAAAGTTGATGGAAGTTGCATTCAGTAAGATGCACTCACTGGGGCAACAAGTAGATATTCAAAATTCAGAACACTATTTGTAAGAAAAATGTCTCTAAAAAAAATGCAGTGAAGAACTGTTAAGTTCCCACGTACCGTGGTCTAGTAACCCAGACAAGAAACAACTGCCAGCAGAGGACTTGCTGCCCTCAGGAGCAGAAAGCTATGAAAGCACCAATGCTGGCCTTTGCCACAAACAAGTCATCTCACAATCCACAGCTTGTTGGTAATCACAAGTGCTGTTTTACCACTCCTGGTTTTATTTGTAATTTGCATAGAGATATTTCAGTGGAACATGTTACAAGACACACATTCATCCTGAATTCCTTCCTTTTGAAATGAATTGTCCATACAGAGATGAATGTTCAGAAAATATGCCTTCTCCAGTTCTTTTCCAATATGAACATAAAAGAAGCAGCAGATAGACAAACTATGCAAAACTTCACAATCCCATGCTGCATTTTCCCCCTCACACATGACATTGATTTAGATAAGAAAATATATATAAGCTGTGCTTTGATCCAAAACAACCTCCAACAAGAAGATGTCATCAAACTTTTTTGTTTTTGCCAGCTGTCTGGCAGCTCTGTTAGACATGACCTGGACCATGACACTTTTTTAAGTGTTGTGTGAGATGGCCTACATATGAATTTAAAGAAGTGATCCTATTCCTGAAATTGCTGAGGTTCCTTAGCTACTAGAGGAATCTGCAGAAACTGGAGTTCTTGGATACTTCTGCAAATGAGACCATGAACAAATGGTCATCCTAGGAACTGAGAGTTTGACAGCCTGTTTGAAAGTGTTGGCTTCTGTCTTGCTGCTCATACCAGTTCTGAAAAGACAGCACAGTCAAATTCTCAAAGCTGGCAAGGAAATGCCAGAACTTCAGTTCCTCTGAGCAGCCTTAATCCAACACCTTCGTAAGGTCAGATTAGGCTGTCAAAGTTCCTACAGCACACACCCACTACCCCCACAGACACATAGCCTCTGCTTAGTGCACAGGACATACGGCAGCAGTTTAAAACAACTGCTCATACCCTGGATTTTTTTAGCTTGGTTACTTATTTGGGAACACTGTATATTTATTTACTTTCACTTGAAACCCCACCCTGAAAGCCAAATTATTGTGTTTCTTGTGGGTATCTCAGAGGTTCTTAACACTGCTGTTTACCAACAGTTATCAGAGACTGACAGAATTACTTTTTTCTTCCTTGTAAAAGTCAAAATATAAATGCTGCTGCACAGAAAGGCATCAGAGGTGAGAGTAGCCACTAAATCTGAACACATAGACCAAGATCCTTAGGACTACATTCTTGAGCGTGCTCTATGCTTTACATAGTAGTGAATGCACTCAAAGTACCAACTTTATTTGTATCAGCAGAGCATTCTACACTTTAAACTCATAGAGCTATTAAGCCAAGATGGTTGAAAGATCAGTATCCCTACTGCCTCAGAGAAGGTTAAAAATGTATGCCATTAGCCTGGGAGCCAAACACTAGAGGAAACTATCCTCAGCAGGCACAACTGAGGGATATACCCACCTAAAACTAAGGGAATAGACAAGGCAAACTTAGGTCTGCCCAGAGAACACCTACTTCTTGATCCTTGGAAGAATGAAATACAGTACAAACACCCCTCTATTTCTGTGATAATGCAGAATGGACCTGAGGAAAGAGGTATGCTGCTTTGGCTGTCCTGTTAAGGGCAAGTGGATTGGGACACTTTGTTGTTCAATTATGTTCCTCTGAAAGTGGTAAGAAAACGAGCAGGTCTATCCTCTGCTTCTCTTTTGCCCCACATCTTAGTTTATGACGGACTTTGAACCTGTTGCTAGAGTTTAAACGACCTTTGGCTTGGGACAGAGAGTGAATTGCTGGTATGTAAAGTATGCAAACACAGATGCTAGTCTAAAAACAGGTGATGAATATCACATCAAAAAGCCAAACACAAAGTGACCATTGAAAGAGACTGTTGACAACCCAAAAGCTTCCCACAAAGAAAGACAAATCATATTACTTTAACCAGGAAGTAATCCTCTCTGGTGAAGGGCCTTTGTACTGCCTGTTGCACATCCCTTCTGACCTTTGTAGGAATAAAGTCTGCGTCATATGAACAGTCTGACAGACTAGTAAGCCTCTATGCAGCAATGATCCTACAGTGACAGATACCATCTATGTATGAGTTTGCAGAGGAGAGAAAGTAATATGTAAACCTGTAGCCAAGCACCTGGGAAACTGGGCCAAACTTGTCCAGAATAGACTGAACCCTGTCAGCGGACACTTAATTCCTATTTTGTTGCCAAAAGCACACATTAGGAATGACGAATTTTCTGCCCAGATTAGTCATGTTAAAAATGAACAATCTCCTGACATGAAATTTTACACAACCAAGTCAGACTAACTATTCTGTAGTGGTGCATAACAAGATCACCTCTGGTCTCCTCTTGGATGCAGTTAAGATGTAACTGAAAAGGCTCTGAAAGCTGGCAACCCCTGAGAATACAATTTGCTTCCCCTACTCACACTTACCATGCCCCTAGACTCTTGCAACAACTCTAGAGGGCAACCTCTAGCTAAATGTGTGTTTTTCACTCTGCTGACAGATCAAAGCACCTTCAGACTTGACCCGTTCTTCACTGTCCCTCTTCTGGCTTTGACTTTCAATAGCCTCTTCTTAGCCCTATATATCACCTTTTGTGCATTTGGAAAAGTGCCAAAAGCATTGGTAAATTAAGTTCCACCTTGCCTTGTAGAAAGGACAGTGCAGGAAGAATACATTTTTGTCAACCTACATTTCTAGCTACCACTTCCAAAAGTCCTTCTGCTACCCTTAGAAACTAAGCTCAGTTTAGCACTCCAAATGACAAAACCAGCAGGGTACACATTGAATTACATCAGTGTTGTTGTACACATCCAGAGCCACAACCTACTGCACATTAGGCAAATCAGCTTACCTGCACCCAGCATAACAGAGGGATTACTGGTGTTTGTACAGCTTGTAATGGCAGCAATCACTACTGAACCATGAGCAAGCTCGAAGTCACAGCCTTCAAAATTAAATTTGACTATGCTGTTGTGTCGGTCTGGGGCAATTTGGAATCCCTTGAATCCTTGCTGTAGGAGGAGAAAATAAGAATCAAAAGGAGTGGTTAACATAAATATTTTGACTGAGCATTACTAGGGCCTGTTTTTTCACCAACAAGAAACATCTGTCAGTCACATCCATGCTTGTGGTTTTAGGTCTGATGGTGAAGGCTTCCACCTCTGGTCAACCAAAATGGGGTACAAAAATTATTTTTTCTGGAGTTTCTCCTCTTTTCTGTTTACTGGTAAAACAGGCTGCCTTTGCAGCAAAACATATTTGTAATTTCTTCCTGCATAAATATAACTTTCTTCAGATTTCTCAATTGCTTCTAACTCCTGTATTTTACAGATTCCTGATTGCACACAGTTTTAGAACGCAATCCAGTCCTGAGATTTTAGCAAAACATCTAAGATTTTTAAGCCAGGATTATCAGCTTAAATGTATACCAGGAGCTGGTTTGAGAGACAAACTAATAGCTGGAAAAAAAAAAACAAAACAACTAAGAGCAAGAAGGAACTGTTCATGTCATAAAAAATTACATTTACAGACCTGAAAGCATAAGATCACCTAATGGAGTTTGGAAAATGTAATATTCCAAGAATTATTGGGAATGCCGTAATTTAGGTTTCTTGATTTACATCACTAGAGTTCTGTAATGCATTTAACAAGGATGGTTACTGTATCAGGTAAGGATTCAAACTGATTAAGAAAACTTAAGTATCCAGGGATATTAATTAAAATATAAATCTAGCTCTTCTTTCAATAACCACTTTTGACTGGATGATGCAGAATGTAGTCATTGTTTTCTGTCTTTACCACCATCATCAAAGAATCACAGAGACACATGCAGTTCTGCTCTGCTGAATGGATTCAATACTTAGTGCAAAACTACATTGTGGATTCAGGCATAACCTGCTTGGAATGCTTGGAGAGCTGAAGAGCTGGGTAGTTATCTCAGAACTCAGTGCAATAGGTATTTTGTTCTCTCTATTAACAACCTCTCACTGTGTTCAGAAATCTCTAGTCTATGTCAAAACCATGTTAGATCTAAGATCAGAAAGAAATACTACTCCAATAGGACATGAACACTTTCACACAACAGAAGCAATATCTCAATTTTAAACTATCTATTGCTTCTGTCACCTTCAAAACTGCAGTCAAATATTCTCATTTATTTTTCAGTAGGCAAACAAACAACACACAACCCCAGAAAGTAGTTCCTGAACACCAGACAGCTTTTAGAAGCATGCATTAGCTTGTTTGCCCAAATGTTCCCAGTCCCTACCTTGGCTCCCAGACAAGTCTCAAAGTCCTTCTTCATATCTGACACAGCAACTTTGTCCTGAGGTCTTTTGGGTCCACTGCAGCAAGGCACAACAGTGTGGAGATCCAACTCAACAACCTGTTCAAGTAAGATAAATAAAGAATGGTTGGGCACTGCCTGATAGGTTGAAGCCAGGTAAGCCACAGTTATGCTTACCTCTGTTATTGAATCAATGCTAAGTCTGCACATCTTCATTTACACAAATTATTGAAGACACACAAGAATGGGAAGATCAGAAGAAAAGGAACACTTCTAATTTTAGATGCTGCCAGCTCACAGGTATGGCTATCAAACGTACTAAAATTACTGAAAAACCCAATGTAACTAAGGCATCTAGGCATTATAAATTATTTTTTAGTTTGTCTTTTTACATGCTAGAAGAAGGTTAAAAAAACATTGTGAAGAAATATTGGTAAATATTTCTTCCAAAGCAGACTGTTCATCTATTACTCATCCATTTTCCAACATTGTTTTCATAAGGTGCTACATCATTCCAAGTCTACTAAAATTTTTGAATAATCATGCAGACCCAAACACAAGTTACAAGATAAAATTTTACAGTAGAGAAAACCAGAAACAGTCTTGAGTTTCCTGGACACAGAGTAAGATCTGAATTTTCTTCCACAGAAAATTCCTTATGTGCTCTGCGGTTACCTTCTGGGGTCCTTATTCACACAGTAAAATAACTGGCTGAACAGAAAAAAAGTAAAACTGCAAACAAGGCTTACACACACAACATCCACATTATCTCCATAGTTACACTTCAGTGTATCCTTCAGTCTGGAAAAACTTCTCAAAGCTCCATGGAGCAAACTGCAGAATCTGCACCAGCTAGAGGTTAATTGAGAACCAATCTATACCTGCATCCAAGTTTTCACACCTGTAGAGCCAGCTGGCACATTTCATTAGTCCTTAAAATAAGACAGCTGTGCAGACCAAACCAAAGGATAAGGAATCCCTTGATTACTTCTTAGTTTCTGCGAAAAACAGACAATCCTCACAATAAAATAGGACACGGCACAAAGCAAGGAGCCAGAAGACAGAATAGCTTCTAACCTGTGTGAAGTCTGGATCCTGAGAGGAGTTCTTGAAATCTCTTAGCATTCCCACAGCCTCAAGATACCTTTTTGTGCACATAACCTTCTCCTTGTCACGGCCTAAAATGAAAGGCAGGTACAGCAAAACCAAAATGCAAGTGAAATGGAGAAAGCACCATCTGACAGAACAAGACAAAGTGCATAACAGGCATGCTGTGAATAGCACTACAAGACCCTTTCGAGACAAATATTACAGATCCACTAAAAACAAACCAATTGATCAGAATTAGTGGCTTTTACAGAACAAAATCTTAGGTTTCTATTTCTGTCATCTGGACGATCTAGGTTTAGATTTTTGGCCGGCTGACAAAAGTTTAACACTCAGCTCTTCCTAGACATGCATTCTAAGTGCAAAATCCAGCCTCAATAAGAAAGTATCAATAAAAAAATGAACTGAAGCTCAGAAGGCTTTACCTAATTCAATGCCACTGCTAATGTCATATAGACCTGGAGTCCTTTCAACTACCCCTTAACTTGTGCTCTCTCCTTATACTCACCAGTTTGTATCAGGTACCCAATGCTAATATCATCCACTGGGAAATAGGCAGCTGTTGCTCCATATTCTGGACACATATTGGCAATTGTGGCTCGGTCAGCAATCGACAGCTGGGCAACACCAGGACCAAAAAACTCCACAAATTTACCCACGACTCCAACTTGGCGAAGATGCTGTTATAAAAATACAGCGCTTGTGTCATTGTTATGTGTCAAATTACATAAGCATGTCTGTTACAAAATCCAGCTTTTGACTCAGAGATATCTCGTGTGAAGATTTCTACAGCCATTTGAAACCAGGAAGCTTTTGCTAAACTAAACCATGAAGATGAGGACAAAGAGATGTAAAGTTTCAATAATAAGGTACAACATAGGACCATATTTCTTCTAAAACTTGCTATTCCTTTCATTTAAACTAGACTATCTTACAATTGTATTTTTCTCAACATGATGTTCTAAGAGGAGGAAAACTGTGTGGGGAGTCTTCAGACAGCAAACTCAGGAAGATGGAAAAACAGGGAGAACCAACTGCACAAGTACATGAGTCAAACTGAACACACATCTGAATAAAATAATGAAAAAAATGTTGGCTTTCTCTATTTAAGGTCTCTATCTGTAGAGAGCATTCCATGACAAACTTCTGTACTGGATTTCTGACTTCCAACACCACTACTGCTGACCCAGTAATACTCTGAATTCAGCGACAATGCACAGAATGAGTAAACATATTATGAATAAATGATGAGTCAAACACCTGCACATGAAAGAAATCAGACTGCAATCCTTACTGTCTGGTTTCCAGCTTTTATATTGTCTTCTAAGTGGTGACTTCAAAAACAAGTCATCACGGGTTTTTTGAGGCAGAGGAAAAAGCATTGTTGCTCCAAAACATTACTGAATTCCAAAATATCCCAACATATATTTTTATGACTTCTGGGAAACAGATTTGCCTAGAAAGCAGTCCTTAATGAGATGATGCCAATGCACAGACAGTGATAAAGCTTTTTAAAATTTCAAAATTGCTACTTGGAAGCACATACAGGGTTCTTAAATGTTCTGTACAGTGGCTCTGTCCTGCAGAATATGTTTTACTCTCAGCAGTAATGGAAAAATATCAAATCTTGGTAATTTACCTTGGTAATGGTGAGCACAATGTCAGTGGATGTCACCAGTGGCTGAGGGTTTCCTACCAGCTTATAGCCAACCACCTCAGGAAGCACCATGCTGATCGGCTGTCCCAACATCACTGCTTCTGCTTCAATGCCACCCACACCTGCACACAACAGGAGGATACAGTGCAACTATTCAGAAAGATACTAACAGGTCAGAGATAAAAACATGAAGTCAATTGCCTGATGAGTACTCTATTTAAGGTGTGAAAGGGGAGAGAAAGCAGACAGCTTGAGTCTTCTGCTAAGAGGCACTCCTCATCTTGCTGCTGTTTCTGCCAGGTTGGGCTTTTTAATTTCATTTTGTTTCATATTTTCATCCTTGTTTCTAAGCCATTAGATGGGATATCAGGTGAATCTAAGTAATTTACTCCAAGGATCCTTAACTTTCACAGTAACACGTGCAGAATTTTTATTTAGTATCTTAAACATGTAATGCAACAAACCAAGAACCACTGACATGGCACTGAACATGATGTGCTGTGAGTGAAACATATGCTTACCATAATTGCTGGTCACCAAACAAAAACTCAGAAGTTCTTTTGAAAGAAAGAAATGTTACTAAAGAATGCTAACAGAAAAGGTACTCGTTTAGACAGAAATATCTTCCCTTATGTCCACTATGTTTCAGTAGGGTTTGGGAACATGTAGGTGGGAACCTTTGCATAAGCACACCTTCACTATTACAATTCCAGCTATTACTTAATACTGCTAATTTATTTAGGTAACGTATCAAGATGTCAGTCGTACACAATCTAACAAAGCCATGATGTTTATTATCTAACAATTTGGCATTAAGCAGCCAAACCATTAAGAAGTTTTATAATTTTTTGCCTGGAGAAATTCCTTTATATATTTATCTTCTCATTTGAAATCTCCTTCTACCTTTTGTTTAGCTTAATGAATACTGAGCTAGAAAAAGGTGCCTGTAATAGCTGCTTAGGAATGCCAATCTTTTTTCCCACTTAATCTAAGAAAGGTTCTGAAAAACAATTTCTAATTTCTTTTATTCAACATGATATACCTCTGTTGATTTAAAAGATAATGCTGTGACAGATCCAATCATGTGGCTCCTTTCACTAGGTGTTGAATAATTTTTAAACAGTCAAGTAAGTTGACATAATTGACTACCACTGACAGTCATGAACCAAGTTCAACATCACCAGCCTCTGGAAATAAGTATTGGATCCAACAGTACGCATATTGAGCATATACACTATAGACTGTGTCCAACCATACTTTTCATATTCTGGAGAAACATTGAGGCTGAGAGTCACACTCTTCCAAGCAGCTTTTAGTGCTACAACTTCATCTAAATGATAGCCCCATGCATATGCTGTAACCAAATACAGAATAAGAGATGTGTCTAATCCCAAAGATGCCATGCTTTAGATACATTGAACTTGTTTACCTTTGTATTCTAAGCCAGGAACTCTTTCACCCTTGATTCAGAAGGTCTCACTCAACCAATATTGCTGCAGTAGTATAGGTGGGTTATTAAAAACAGGAAATCCTATCATATGTGGTGCTCAGAACTTCACAAGCACATTCATGAACAACTAGTAAATACTCTTTAAAAACACAATGTGTTCCATATTTGTATAACAGCTGTTTCAATCATGCTCCTATCACCATATCACAGGAAAATAAAGGCTCAGTTGAAGTCTTTGCTATTGTGTGGGATGACTGCAAAAACTTCCACTCCACAGTTACCTATTTATTCAATAATTCAAGCTCTTCAGTTCACCACTCCAAAGAAAAATAAATCATTTATATCTATTCCTGTAAGAAATATTGTGCAGAGTACTGGTTTTAGAGCATCACAGCTCTGTTTCCCATAATGTCCTCTTCGACCATATTTAAGTCACTCAGATTCAATTTTAAACATCTTCCACATAATAGATTTGTATTTGCAACGCTTTTTGGATAACACAACACTTCTAAAGTAGCCAAGTGACACAAGAAAAATTGAATGGTCAGTGATACTTCAATTCCCTTCTTTAATATTTTCCTTATCTACTTCCTTGTAATTTAAATGCAGAATAAAAAAGAATATACAAAAAAACCCAAACAAAGCCAACAACAGATGTAGTAGAAATCCTCTGAGGCAGTTATCAGAAAGGGAAGCTTAGTTACAAAGCCTTATGTAACTATAAGACCTTATCAAGTTACCTGCACTTGGGGTTAGGCTATGTAACTGTGTCTAGCTGGCACAGAGATAACTCTTCTTCACAGCAGCCCATACAGGGCCGTGTTTTAGATTTGTGACCAAACCCTGGTGTTGATAGCACACCAGGGTTTTAGCTATTGCTCAGCAGTGCTTACACAGTATCAATGCATTTTGTTTCTCACCCTGCCCCTCAGAAAGTAAGGTGGGGTGAGGGAAATACGGGGAGAGGCACAGCCAGGACAGCTGACCAGAGCTGAACAATGAGATATTCCACATAAAGCATCAGGCTCAGCACCAATCGGGGAGGTGGGCTTTCCAAAGTAGCCACTGCCCAGGGACTGGCTGGGCTTTGATGTGCTGATGGGAGCTGGTGAACTGACTGTCTTTGCATCACTTCTTTCATTTCCTTTCCCTATACTCACACCTCTTCACTTAAACTGTCTTTGTCTCCACCTATTAGTTTAATCTTCCATTTGGACTAACAATTGCCTTCCACCATTGTGCTAGCAGGAAGAGTGAGGAAGTGATTGGGTAGGGGTGATCTGCCAGCCAGGGCCAACTCACCAGAGCCCAAAATACAGCTCCCTGAGCCAAGAGACTGCTCATGAAACACTGCAGTACATACCCCAGCCAAGCACTCCCAAGCCATCTATCATGGTGGTGTGTGAGTCAGTGCCCACCACACTGTCTGGATAGTAGTAGCCATTCTGATCCATCACCACTCTTGCCAAATACTCCAGGTTCACTTGGTGGATGATCCCGGAGCCTGGTGGAATAATCCTCAAGTTTTTAAAAGCTTGAGAGCCCCACTGAAACAAAAGGAATCAGAGTAAAAAATTTTCAATATGAGCACTGAAAGAACTTTTCATTCACTGAACTTTTCTCCACGCAAATAATATTTTTGTCAGTACCTTTAAGAATTCAAATCTTTCTTTGTTCCTTTCAAATTCCAGGTCCTGATTTTTTTGCAAGCTGTCTGATCTGCAAGCAAAAATAATCAGCACTCAGAACCAAAAGTACCACCTGAATTTTATATCTAGTCAAATATACCCAAAGGTTGAAATTATTAGCTAATGTGAATGCTGATCCATTGCATCATCTTAATATTACTACAGGCAACCAATTAAAAGGATTTAAGAAATCTTAAGAGATAATACCTGAACTCTGCTTCAAATGTGAATACTAATCTGCATTTGGCAGGCCTAAATGTTGTAGCCTGAGAAAAGCAACACTGCACATTAGCAAAATGTAACCTTTCCAATACCTAGATCAAAAGCAATCAGCAAGGCAGTAAAGGAAACTGGAACACAACTGTCCTGCAAATTCATTTTTAAAAGTTGTCACTATGATACAGCACTGTCTGAAGCCTCTGTGTTTCAAAGCAGACAGTGTTAACAAATTCTGCACTTCAATCAACTGCCTAACTCAGGTCTGTAGAATTCGAAAGAACTGAAGCATAAATCTGACCAATGTTCTCTATATGAGAGAAAAATCTCTGTTTTCTTACGTATGTTAATAAGCCTAATAGAAATAAAATAAGACTGTGACAAAAAATAATGATTAGTAACTGCATACCAAAAAAACTTCAAGAAGATGGAAGGAAACCACCATAAAACACGTGATAGTAGAATCTGTTTGGAAGATTAGTTCAGTAGGCCCATATTTATGTACCTTGGAGGGTAGAAGGACCTCTGTACAGAGCTCTTGTATTTCACTGTGGGTCTAGTGAATCCCAGTGAGTCTTTGTATCTTTGTCCTCAGCATGCTGAGGACTGAATAGCCTTATGTTTCTTTCCAGGACTCATAGGGGCCATAGTAAGCAGTGTCTCATGCTCTTTTGCTTGGAGGCACTGAAGCAGAAAACAGTTCCCTAGAGCCGAGCCTAGTGTAGGTCACCTCTATTCTTAGAGAAGTGAGGAAGAAAGGAAATATTCTCATTTGTCCTTTCTAAAAACCCTTATGGGGTCAAAAAAGTGCATGTGGGAAAAAAAGCCATTTCTGAGCTATTCATAATAATGCAGCACTATTAAAGGGAAGCACAATTAACACAAAGGCCTGGAATGAGTATGTTTCTATCAACATTTACTACAGGCTTGTGCTGCTAAGAGATGCACCACAGATAGAGAAAATTCTCCCCCCAATGCACCGCAGCTGATGCAACAGTCTAACTTTTAAATTTCTTAATGTCTGGCATGTTGTGGTACAAATAGTAACAGTATCACCAGTAGAACTACCTTGATGACCAGTAACTGGGTTCAATTTACTTAGTACCAATACGAAGTAAAGAGTGATTTTTTTATTCTTACTGCCTGTTAAAATCAACCTGGATGGAGTGATCTATCACAAGATCAGCAGGACAGATAGGATTGATGTTTTCAGGGTCCCCACCAAGTTTCTTCACAGCATCACGCATTGCAGCAAAGTCAACCACAGCAGGCACCCCACTACAACAGAAACAAAATGGGCATGGTGAAACAATTTGGATAAGAGAAAAAAAAAACCAAACAAAACTAAAACAAATTCTGAGATACAGAACAGACAGCTACTGTCACATACAAAGCAAACCACACTCCTCCATTTTCAATGCAAGCAAATAGTAACCAGAACTTCTGGAATTTCAACACTTGACTTGTCTAAGAGATCATACACTTTTCAATATTTCTTTTAACACAACTCCTGATGCTTCTCTGCACACACATTCTCAATTTTCTACTGAGTTATGTTCTGCCATGTTATCTTCAACCAGCCTGGAAAACCTTCTTACATATTTGCCTATCTGATTTTGCTGGCTGCTAAAACAAAAAGAGTTCTCTGATGTGCTCATAAGGATCTGGCATCAATGAGCAACCCACTGAAAAAACTACATTTCTGTAAGAGCAGACCAAAGCAGTAGGGGTTTATGTTTTCAACTCGGTCCATAAGAAAGCTATTACAATTTTTTAATATCAGAAACCATGCAACAAGAGCTGTAAAAGGCTTTTTAATTTCTTCTGAATTTTACCTTGAAAATCCTGAATAATTACCAAAAATTAACAGGAAAAAGATCCACATTATCTAACCTGGACACAATTAATTGATGTTGCTCAGCAACCTGACATCCCAGGATAAGCTTTTTATAAGAAAAACAGGGAATGCTGTGTTATGCTACCTAGGGGAATTTGAGAGAGGGGAGTAGGAGGAAAGCAGCAGAAGACTCATTTTGCAAACCTACGAATGTTATACAATTGATATGGAACAGACACAAAATCCTTCTACAACTCAGGATAATTACAGAATAATCCTAACTAGGAAATTAGATAATTCTAAACCAGGACAACCTGAGTGTAATTGTTGTATGGCTTTTGGAAAGTTGCCAAAGCTGCCTTTTTCAAAGAGGTCCTCAGAGGCCTGCCCTGAGAGCTCATTCTTCAGGAATGCGGCTACTCTGCAGACTTATAGGCACATTTTTAAAACTCAGCAGGAGTAGAGGGCAAGAAAGAAGAGCAGTAAGAGAAGGAACAATGTTTGCTTGAAAGTTCAGCTTCCTCTCTGCTCCAGTTTTCCAAAACATTAACAACAGCTAGTGGACGAAAAAATAGTTAGGAAATCAGCACTTCTTTCATTTGATGTTTTGCCAAATTTTTCTAATGTCTTTAAAAAGTGAGCTGTACTGGGTCTCTAGCACTCTGACAATCTCTGTGAAAATGCAAAACAGAGGCTATGGCAGCCAAGACATTTTACTGCTGAGGAAGAAAACTGGAAGCGTAGCTGCACAGGGCTTACTATGGATGTACTAAAATATTTTATAAAGACAGAGGACAAGGATGCAAAGAACAGTGAGTAGACTTACAAGTTCAGTGCTGTATAAGTACAGTTTGATGCTATTGTTTCACCTGAAAATTGACTTTCCACACTGAACAAGGACAATTATATGATTATTGCTGACACCTGAGGACTCACTGCAATAACAAGGTACAGTTTTCAGAGTCCATTAGGTAGGTTTTTCCCAGAAATTTGCATTTCTGGGAAAAATAATACACCCATTTTTTCCACAGTAAAGAAATCTTTAAAAATATATCTATAATAATACTGATTTATAAGAGGAAGTAATGATGTGGGTTATAAATGAGAACTGAACCAGGTGAAAAATTGAAAGCAAGAGCCCTTGGGGAACAAAAACAAACAAACAAAAAACCAAACAAACACAAAAAAAAGCGAGAGGGAGAGAGCAGAGACAATATCACCCCTTCAAAGAATAACTTCTAAACACCATACATCCTCAATTGGATGCAATTTATCAATCCCATTTTTCCCCTGTTCTGAAGTTTTGTGAAGATATTTACTCCTCCATCTCAGAAGAATTTCTTTCAATGCTCTTATTCTGAGTGTTTGCCTCTTCAAGCGCTGTCTGTAGCATGACATCCAGGACAGTTGAAAAAGGCTTTTCCAAGTATCTCACTGCTATTCTTCCCCTCAGCTCACCCCTCCACCCCAAGATGAGCATTGCTACAGTCTCAAAAGCCCCTCTTCCTTGCTTTGGAGAGCATCAGACTCACGTGAAGTCTTGCAGAATAACTCTTGCAGGCTTAAATGGCACTTCAACATTTTTGTGTTGCATCACTTTCCAGTTGAGAATATTCTCAACATCTTCTTTCTTCACTAGGAATTCATCACAGTTGCGGACTGCTGCTTCCAGGAGGATTCGAATGGAAAATGGCAGGCGAGCTGCATGGGTAAGAGGCAAGGAACAAATTCACTTTTCACATTTGGGCGCATGTCAGCAAGTGCAAAGTTCCATGCCTGGGGCAGACAGGTCCCCCTTATCCTCACAAGGCTTTATGCCAACTATCCACACTCCTTTTCCAGCCCCCAGCTTTGCCAGAAGGTCAGTACTAACCAACCCATTCCACTTGATGCTTTCAGCAGGTTTATTATCTCATCTCCTGTGATACAGGGCACATCTTTGCTGAGGGACTTTTCCACAGCTTTTCCATCCCCCATAGCACAGCTACCCTGAAAACATGTTGTGCTCACCTTGTTTTTCTGCAGTCTTCTCTCACTCTTGTCACTGAACACAAATAAATGCACCAGGAAAAGCATAGTTTTCTACTTGCCATGTTGGAAAGCACAGCTTTAGTGGGTTATACAATCTCTTCGTCTCAAGAGATGGAAGATGAAACTGAATATAATATATTATCTGAATATAATTATTATCTGAATTATATTACCCGAATATAAGTCAGACTGTGCATCTACTAATCTTCTTTTACTTCAAATTAGAAATATTTAAAGAAGATGATACAAAATACTATTGGAGCAGTCCTGACAGCTCTACTACAAGGAATGGGTGTGAAGAAAAAACCCAAACATGTCTCTGGTGCATTTAATAATACTTGCTTGACTGCCTCTCAGAATATTTACCTTTTAAAATCTTTTGAGAAGTTTGTTCCAGCCTTCTACACAGGGCTGGCCCTCAAGACATAGAAGTCATTTAATCACAGTGAGACCCCATTAGTGCTACTGTAAAATAAAACCCATCTATTATTCAGGACACAGTAATTCAGAACAATTTGGGTTGGTTGTTGTTGGGGGTTTTATTTTCGGAGATTTTGTTCATTTGAGACTTTTGGAGGTTATTGTTACTGTTGTTGTTTTGGGGTTTTTTAGAATCTTGTCCTGCCCTTCTCCTGCCCTTGCTAAGCTATTCCCTCTTTATGCTAGGTAGTGAGAATTGCATCCTTTTTCCTTTAAAGAATCTGGAGGTTATCACTCTTGGAATCCCGGAACGGATCAATTGGTAATGTGTATGTGTATTTGTCTATTCCTTAAGACTCTTCTCTGCTTTTCAGCCACCAAGACTGACATTAACTGACTGCTCACCTATCAGAGCCTGTAATGGATATGTCAACATTCAGAGAAAATGTTCCTCCTCTTGTTCCCTGAGTTCTCCTTAATCACTTGTTTCCTTTTGAAACACCAAACATCCACCATGGACAAATCTAAGCTGTGGATACTCACTTTCTAAGTCAATGGCACAAACACTAAGATTTTTACCAGTACTACTGAAAGATATGGGAAATGTCAGAAGAACTAAGGAAAAAGCCTTCTCAGAAAGGATTCTCTAGCCACTACTGTATTTAGAGTTGAAAAATCTTTCTGATTGGTTCAGTCATATATATCAGCGTTAGATCCTTTCCAGCCTTCAGCAGTATAAGAGAACTTGTGCTCTTAGTTTTGCCTAGCTCTCCTCACCCACTTAGGAAAACCAAGACTGGCGCGTGCACAGTATGCTGAGAAAATACTACTGTGATCTTGCCATTATTTCTGTTGTTCTAAATTTCAAGAATTAAATTTTGCGAAAATTTTGTTTTCAAGATCCTTTGGAATTCATAGTTCTCTCCAGGGACTAAGTATCATCCAATGTGGCAAAGTCTGTTCAGGTTCTGCTCATCAGTTCTAACAAAGTGCTTCTCTTATGCTGTCAACATACCATATCTCGCATCTTCCAATTTGCTCAGATTAAAGAATTTCTTCAGAGGCTGTTTCGGGTCTAGTGGCTCCACAATCCGTACAAAAGGGTTGCTCATGGTTGTTGAACACTGTTAGCGTCCCTAAAACAAAAGAAAAATATAAGACATTTTCATTACATCTATCCTGCATACAAAGTACATGTCCCACAGTCTACAATGCATCTATCCCACACAAAAAGGTGTGGACCAGAGAAAACAGTACTGTCAGTCATTTCCCTTCCACTACAAATCTACTTGTAACACATCCTCAGAGATAAAAGGTCGGAACGAAGACAGGAGTATTGTGAAAAATACAGATACACCACATGGTTGAGAATCATGGAATCTTAAAAGCTGTAAATAACCTCTAAGATCATGAAGTCCAACTGTTAACTGAGTACCACCGTATCCACCACCAAACCATGTCCTCAAGTGCCATATCCACACACCTTTTGATGATGAATCCATCATTCCCCTGGGAAGCCTATTCCAATGACTGGAATAAATTCTTCCCAGTATCAAATATAATCCTCCCCTGGTGCAGCTTGAGAACATGTTTCATCCTGTCTCTAGCTGCCTGGGAGAAGAGACTGACCCTCTGAGCCACTCCTCATAGAACCTGTGCTCCAGCCCCTTCACCATCTTTGCTGCCCTTCCCTGGACACAATTTCACAAAGGAAATTTCAATGTCTTCATTAGTTTTTTCTTCATGCTGTTTCTAGACAGTCATTTGTGCCTCTGTGATTCACAAAATACCATGACAACATAGTCCTATTTCTTAAGTGTGTTGTGGTTTAACTCCAGGCAGCAACTAAGCACCCACAGCCACTCCCTCATTCCTTTCTGGTAGGAAAAGGAAGAGAATCAGATCATCAAAACTGAAAAAAAATCATGGATTGAGATAGAGATGGTTTGATAGATAAAGCAAAAGCTAGACCTGGCAAGCAAAGCCAAACAAGGATTTAATCCACCTCTTCCATGGGCAGGCAGGTGTTCAGCCACCTCCAGAATAGCAGGGCTCCATCACGCCGCAGGGTGATTTGGAAAGACAAACACCGTAATTCTGAACATCTCCCTCTTCCTTCTCACAGCTCTATATGCTGAGCATGATGCCATATGCTGTGGGATACCCCTTGGGTCAGCTGGGGTCAGCTGTCCCAGCTGTGGCCCCTCACAGCTCCTTGCACACCACGAGCATCCTCACTGGTGGGGTGGGTGAGGAGCAGCAAAGGCCTTGGCTCTGTGCTGTGTTATCGACCCACCCTGTGTTTGTTTCCAGTACAAATCCAAAACATAGCCCCATATGGGCTAGGGATAAAATTAACTTCGGGATACTAGGGATAAAATTAATTGTATCCCAGTGAAAATCAACAGAAGTGGCATTGGTCTAAAGCTAAACTGACAGATACTTGCATTCAAAATTAAAAACAATTAAAACCAGAAAACACTATTGTTTTGAGAGAGGACTTATTACAGACTAATGCTATCAGAGATAAAAAGAACCCTTCTAATTTCAGAAAGATTTGTAAGTGTTACCACAAAAAGAAAATCTACATAGATTGTATTGTAAGCATCATTTTAGTTTGAGATATTTTCTTTTGTTGTTGTTGCTTACTGATTTACTGTATTTTGTGGTTTATCCAGTTTGCTGGATAAAGCGTTCCTATGGGACCTAGGGCTTTTAGGTTCACATATAGAAGTTAAATGACCCTGAGATATTCCCCATATCAAGGCCAACTAGCAGCAAGGGGGCTAAATTCACTACAGAAATATCTCTTAATGTCCAGAAAAGGTTAACTGTATGCAAACTACTTAATGGAACACTTCTAGGACACATTGAAGACCTGAACTCTGCCCAAGTCTCTTCTGGAAGCATTGCCTTAGGTCAACACATGCCAAGGATCAAGCTTAACAGTTTAAAAGCGAGAACAATTCTCTTGCAGTGCCTGGTAACATTCCCAGTCATGATTAAAAGTTTTTTAGAAGAGACATAATCACAGGCCTGATTTCCAGATCTGTTGATGTTTCCTCAGACTACTGTTCTTGTCTTCATCCAAGTAACATTATCTTCTCTTGCCCCAGTTTTTCAAACAAGAACACTCACAACAAGGCAGGAGAAACACATGGCAGGCCTTGGATACTGGTGCA
The DNA here is from genome assembly GCA_013397295.1 of Polioptila caerulea. NCBI lineage: Eukaryota > Metazoa > Chordata > Aves > Passeriformes > Certhiidae > Polioptila > Polioptila caerulea. Next base: position 124,751 of record VYXF01002773.1, on the reverse strand, counting down.
AAAGGATGCACAAAGTCCAGTATTTGTTAAAAACAGACAAAGCAAGGCCAAATAATTAATTTATTTCTCTCAACTGCTAGTTTCATTAATGTTCAGGAAATACTACTATGTGGAAAACATTTATGACGGATTTTTAAAGTATTCCAGTATTTTCAAAATTCATGTATTTAGAAGACAATCAGGTAGAAATAGCAGAAATGGTAACAAAAAAGGTCCAGGGTGTAAAGCAGCAAGATAACGTAAGAGAAAAATTTCCAGAATTCTTTCAAAGAAAACAATGGGTATTTCTAGATAAGCTGAATGCCCAGGAAAGCTGGAAGGTCAGCAAATGAACAGACTGCAAACACACACACAACCCCAAATGTATCATATCTCACATTGACAAGTTATTTTCTGAAACTTCTCTCCCCAACTTTGCAGATACTCACCCTGTACATAAGCCCCTAAAGTTTTAGGTGTCATGACCTATAAACTTCATGACCTAGTAGTTATTCCTCTAAGGAAACTCTGTGCTTCTATAACTGAGCATGATCAAAATGAATTTCTTCCTTCCTCTTCTTGCCAGCTACCCTTCTGTTAAGATTTACTTTTTTGCATTCCACTTTGAGAACTTTATTTTATGCATATCAATTTCTCATGGGAAAGTTTAAGAGTAGTTGTAGATAGAAAATATTCGGATATCCCCTGATAGATAAAGCAGATCATTAATTTGATATGACCATGAGTCCACTGTACTCAGTTCACATATTCTCATCCAAGTATAAAATGTTATCTAAGCTCAACATTTTCCATCCAAGTCCACGTCTTGGCAAATAACAGCAGAAATTCAAGATGTTATGACACATTATCTATGTGTTAACATTACTTTACCAGACATCACCCTCTTCCCTGAACAGAGGTTTTCTCGTTCACATCACAGTTTTTTAGTACAGTACAAATTTCAATACAAATCTCCTCTCATCAGTGAGTTTCACACATGAGCCAAACTGTGGGCTAAGCAAGGCATAATCACAAGTTCTCTTCATCTGCCTGGTCACAATGATATGAACAACAGTGTTACAAACCTGGAAGCCATTCAGAAATACCTGAAAAATGCCTGAAAAGAGGTAAAATCTCTAGAAAAAATACCAACTAGCAGTACTGTTGTAGCAAATTTCACAGAGCCAGGGAAGCCTCAGTCATACCAACTACCATTTCCACACAGTAAATTAAAAACTGAGTAGCCATAGCACAGAACTCTAAACTAGTGATTTACCAAAAAGAACTCTGGGGGCAACACTCTGCACACCGAATATACCAAAACTTTCAAAGTCCTCCTTATGATAGATAAAGGGTAACTTTTTTATTCACTTGATACAGGTTAACTTGTGATTGCAGCACAGAACATTTATTCATGTTTTGCAGGCACTGAAATGTAAAAATGCAAACATGGGGGAGGAGACATCTCTCTGCCTGGAAGTGGTGCAGCACACAGGGTCACACACGTTGACCATGGCCCGTGCGAGACCATATCAATACCTGCTCAGACATACCAGAACTTGCACTTGATCTTCGGCCCAACAACCTTAAAACTGTTTGTGTGGAGATTACATTAAAAAATGTGGATTATTCAAACCTGAAAATGGAGAATAGTATTTAAAAAGGAGCATCTTATTACTGACACAGACTCACAGAATATTATGAGTTGGAAAGGACACACAAGGATCACCAAGTCCAAGTGAATGGCCCATATGGTGCTCTAATCCACAACCTTGGCATTATTAGCACCATGCTCTGACCAATGGAGCTAATCTCAGGGTATTGGAACCTTCTTAAAGGGCTGCATGACTTGTTTGAAGTGTACCAGACAAACAACACTTTCCTTGGTGCCTACTATTAAAATTCTGAGAATAATCACAATTTGGCCCATACTATTGCTGGTCATCTTCGCATCTGAACTCCCTGTCAATATTGTTTTCACTGACCTTGTTATATCAATGCAGTAGCTTATTACTGTGCCACCACACTCAATCTCTTGTTAGAATACATCTCAATTCACCCAGACTGCACATCAGCTCACCACAGAAAGTCTGATTTCTGGTTTTTCTCTCCCCCTCAGAGAAGCAGAAGTGCAGAAAGATTGTAACCATGAATTCCAGGAGGGGCATATTTATTTGGATAAGACCATAACTTTCCAAATATAAAAAAGGAAGCTGTTTTTTGCAAGTGCAACATCTTGTCCTTTAGGATAGAGAATGAACCCTTGGCCACAACAGCTGCCTCTTGCTGTTTGTATCCCTATAAATGACACAGGACAGTTCAAATTTCTCTGGAAACAAAAGTTTTACACTGTGATAGTTTAAAAAAAGCTTTTGAATGAAGTCTTAGTACAACACTCCTCACTTGATCTGCATTGAGTGTGCCAGCAAACTCAGCTTTTACCATGATACCTCACTAGCACCAAAAGATTATTGCAAAGATGGCTGCTGGCTGTACTATCTGTGGGGATCTCTACTGTGTCCTGAAGGACACACCATTTGATGATCATGACAGAAGAAACATGCACAAGTCCAAGGAGACAGAAGGAAAAAGGTATCTGTCCATCCTCTTTCCTTGTCTTCTCTTATTTGTTAATCAGCTACATCAGAGACATTTAAAGTATATTAAAGTATTTAAAGTATTAAAGTCTCAGGTGTATCTCCATAAACAAGATTTAAGTAATAAAATATTTTCTTTAAAAAAAAAAATAATTCACAGGAGACTTCAACATATGTTGTATGTGTGCTTTCAAATCTTCAGCTGTTGTACCTTTCTGAGTATCTAACATAAACACAGTACTAGTCACATCACAACAACATTGATTGGAAAAGGGTTCAGTTTAAAGCACATTCTTGACTGATAGTGACTCCTTGACTCTACTTCAGAAGCCTTTAGAAGCAGTTGAGTACAACGACAACAATGGAAATTGGAACAATGACAACAAAGAAATGTTACTGAAACTAATAAAATTGAGAAAACGTCATAATATATCCTGTAATTTTGCACTTGCAGAAATTATCTCATAAAGATCATAGAGAGAGAAAAAAATGTATTTAGGCTCTTTCTATACCTGAGAAAAAGTTGGAAAACTGTTCTGGACATCACTTTATAACACACTATTCTACTCTCTATTTAGAGCTGAAGGTGAAACTGAACACAGCTCGTGAGACTAAAAGCAGCAATCTCACATCACAAAAAAAGAGACTTTTTTAAAAAGCACAGCTGCATTGACTGTAAACAGATCCATACTATCAACAACATGGATTGTTTTGGGGTTGTTTAGGGATATCAGAGCATCCCACTCATCTCTCACCATCCAGTAAAAGAGAAAACTGTAGCACACGGAGTAGTTTCCTACATCCATTCTGATAGTAAACCATGCTTTTTCTGTAGTGCACGACAAAAATGTTTACAAAAGACTCATGATTAGTAATAACCACATTTATTACAGAAGTATCTGACAACAAACCAAAGACACAGATTGTTTGACCTGCAGAAAGGAAAAAAAGGCTCTGGATGAGACAACTTCTGTCTAAGCTTCAGGCCACAGAGTAGCAACAGAACAGCCATGGTTATTCAGCATTTTAGTATAGATATATATTTAATTTCATTTGTAGAAATATGTTTCCACAATTGCTTTTTCTATTCCATCTTTGGTTTCTTAGTTGCTGTCTTTCCAATGATGAAAGGATGCCTATGTTATTAATGATAAGAGGTTAATTTTAGACATCTCTTCATACAATCAAACACCTAGTATCTTAACTAAAACAGATTTCAAGTAGTAAATGCTCTTTTTCCTGAAATGCGGGAAAATTTCTCACCATTGCTGGGAAGCACACACTCAGCAAAGAAGCAGTTCATTTTGAACATTTTACCAGACTCTAGAAATGCTAAAAAAGTTCACACTCAGGCAAAGCAAAGACAAATTCTATCAGTCATCAAGAAAAAGGGGAAGGCTCCGACTTGCTGATACTTGCAAGAAATTTGTGAAGAAACATGAAAAAACATGATGTTTCTGTGATGAAACTTCCAACCAAAAACTAGGAATAAAAGAAATGAGCTAGCTGGACCATCTTGGTAAAAGTCCTTGTCTGATGATAAGGCAGGACACAGACAACATCCATGACCTTGCTTAAAAAATGCAACATTTTTCATCCATGCTGAATCTGATCTCAACACCTTCTGTTGCAATTATCACTCCTACACCCACAAGTTATTTCCTCAGCTTTGTCCACTCAGTGACTGCCACTGTATGTATCTTAGCTGCCAAGTTTGCAAAAAGCACTTCCAAAGAGAAAAAAAAAAAAAAGCAAGAAACTTAAAAAATCTAAGCAGAGCTGCAGCAGAGCAGCAGGCTACTGAGTTATAAATTCTTCATCACAACTTTGAGCATACACTTTGTGACATTACTAGCAGTTACATATAGCTGAACAGCGCTTTTAAAATTAAGGGCTATTGTTCAATTCCCCATAGCCTCTAAAATGTACATAGCTCTTCTCACAATTTCACATTCTACTCAGCAGGGGCCTCCATTAAAAAAATTGATGACTAATTCCAGTTTACCTAAGTTATAGATGGCATAGCCATGAATGAAGGTCTCTAAGCAGGTCTAGCCCATAGGAACTTCCATTATATCAGAACTGCACCATATTCTGAGCATGCCTACCTTGCCCAAAAACCAAAGAGGGAGAATATCCATGTTAAGCATGTTGACAAAAGTCTGTATTTTGAAATGGAAAGGCAACCTCTTCAGTATCAGTTAAAAGTGGTAAAACTTTGCTAAGTAAATTCATCCATAATTCAAGGCAGTTTAGAAATAAAATCCTAATAAATACATTTGTGCAGCAGGAATTTCCTTCTTGCTTAATCATCCAAATTGCTAAGAAAAATGCTTTCGTTACACTGGGTAAATTGACAGACAGACAGAGATGACCAGACACATGACAACACAACAACAAAAACCTCCATCGACCCACCAAAAAAAGGCAAAAACCCCAACCAACAAACGATAAGAAAAAGAAATCTCAAGCCCACACATGCCTCCAGCATTTGGACAGACTTCAACACCAGAAGTAGAACAAGCAGAGTCTTGTTTTATAAAAATATAAAATGCTACAATTACTTTTGGACATACAAAGAGTGCAATCACTGTTGCAATAAACATAGGTTTCTTGTTTTGACTTAGAGAAGTTCTTATTGTTTAATGCTTACTCTACCTGCAGCAGATAAGGTTGCTCTGTAACAAATATACACTGTTGCATTGCTGCTAACAGATAATGAGAATTTTCAGTGGTTAAAGAGACTGGAGAAAGTACATCTATGTTTCTTCCTTACACAGAAAAGTCCACAATTACATGCAGATCCTTAAAGAGAAGTCCACTAACAATCTGATGACGGAGCAACTATTCCGCCAGTATAAACTACATCAGTATTCCCCACTGGGAAAAAAGCAGTAATACAAAAAGGAGGGTTTCTTAAGCAATCTCTAGTCAAAGTTTCAGGGGACCCCTTTCAACTTTAATGCTCAAGAGGAACACTGTACTGGAACAAACAGAGCTTTGGACTGCAGATGCTCTAGCTTTCTCCTGCTGTCTGAAACTTTTGACTGCAATGCTAAAATACTTATTTATTCAAATCCATAAAGTGCTAAACCTGCAACACACTGAACAGGTTGCTAATTGCATATCTGCCTAATCTGTGTATTTCATAGGCTGTTGTAAGTATTCCGACCATTCCGCTTTGTCAGCAATGCCGTATCGCACATATTGGAACTGAGAGTTTAGGTCAGAGATGAAATTTGTGAAATCAAACATTTAGGTCTGAAAGTAACTCCAGCTCCAAGTGAGATGGAAGTTTAGATGCATTTCCAGTTTCAAAATGTAGATACTAAACTCCTTCAAGTCATCCCTCCAGAAAGCCAAATGCTACCTCCCCCCTCACTTCAACAGTTATTGTGCACTTACAGCTTAGCGGGGGAGCCATAACACTTCTCTCGCATAGATCTCACCAGCCTTTGGTAAACCAAGCCAGCACACATATACAGTGTGCTCTCATGTGCTCTCAGACAGCCTTTGAAATGCAATCTAGTCTTAACAAAATCCAGATCATAATTAAGCAGGTTAAGTGTTAAGGTAATGCTTTGTCAGCACATTCACCACTGAGTGTCCCAGATAAAACTAGAGACTAATTTTCCTTTTCTGCTAATTTTCTGTTAGGAAAATTAGTGGCATTACACCTGAGAATAAAAGGAAGGTTATCTGGAGACTACCAAGCATTGAAAAATGAAGCGAAGAAATTTTTTTCCTACCTCCTGAAAGAGCAACTCTGAACTTTAACCTACTTCCTACCTCTACATAAACTTGCTGCCTTCTTACCTACGCTAGTAAACTCCTAGATTGTTCATTAACAAATATGCAGCTTGGACTAGTTTTAACAAAGAACTAGCTTTCAATGTTTGTTAGAAAAAATACAAAACCAACACAGAAGTGCGCAAGAAGTGTGGAATACAGAGCATGTGTACAAAGATTTGGTCTGGAATTTTGGTTCAATTTCAGAAGGGAGGATTAAAAGACATCTCAGTATTGGTCTGTTAGTTTCAAAAGACTCCTGTGAAGGGTGAAGAAACACAGCAGAGGTGCATGGGAAAGGCAAACAAAATGAGAGTTTTGTGAATCAGCTCTGTACTCATGCATTTACCATCATACCAGCTCTATAAACTGCTCTCTCTGCACCTTGAAAACTCCTTTTATGCAAGTCGAAATCTGAACTGTTTCAGAGCTACCAAAGATATGTAGGTGGAATTACTCCTTTCAGGATGAAGAACTGATGAGAGGATTACTTCTGTTGTCAAATAATCTGACAGTGTGGGGTCCTAACTTTTCACAGCATTTCAAGACAAATCCTGCATTTGTGGTCTGGAAATAAAGATAATTTTCTCACACCAAAACTGCTACCTCCAATCTCAGCAGCTATTCAACTATTCGGGTAGATGAGTTCAGCTTTCAAAGACCCACAGCTTCAGTCTGTAAGGACAACAAGCGTGCGTCTGATACAATTTCACAAACTCAAACTAGCTGTTAGCAGAGTTTACTGGCCAAGCTCCCTGTGAAGGCAAATAGAGTTCCACTAAACATTTTTAAATCAACTTTTTCGTAACAGGATTCATACAGAAAAGGTAGGCAAAAAAAAACTCCAAACAACCAAAATTAACACTCTCTTTCACAAGCATCAGAAGTCCTGATCCTACAGCTGTGGGATGTCCCAGTTCTTTCAAGGAAGTGCCTAATACCAAGAGGAAATCTTCTGAATTAATCAATCCCTAAGGCAGTAAACTGAAAAAAATTTCTCTCCTTTTCACACAATTTAGACTCCTCTATACCTTCTCCATATTTCAAGATACAAAGGGACCACTCTTTAAATCACACCTTTCCACTTAGCTTAAGTGGATTGTTACTCCAAGGAGGGAACAAATTTCCAGCTCTTACTTTCACTTTTTCACTCTTACTCTCACAATCCTACAGTGAGAGTCTATGCTGGAAAACACTAGCAAAAGAGATTTGCTCCATTTCTTACTATTCAAGTGTTATTTCTTCTCTAATTTTCTGCATTTATTGTTTTGGCTCTTACCATTACTATAAAAACGTCACCAAATAGTATCAAAGTTGGAGTGTATCATCCTCTGGCCAAAGACAACCAGAGAGAAAGAAAGGAGCTAAATTACAAATGTGATATGACAAAAACCAGCAGTTGGAAAGCCTTATGGTCTTTTCAATTCAGCAATAGTCTGCATGACATACTCTGTAAAGTGCACTTTACATACTCTCATCACTGCTAAGTGATTAGACCTCTTTTACATGGAAAGCTTCTCCAGGAATCTCCTCTGTCTTATGAAGTCTGAGATGAGTAAAGTATTGATAATTTTCCTAATAACTCCTTACATACACCACAGATCCTGGAAGGCACAAGATTCAGCCGCACTTCCTACTCTATGCCCCTTACACTCCTCTTACTTTCTTTGAAGCAGTAACAATCCCCAGAAGTTTATTAGGACATTCTGATGAAGCACAATTGCTTTTAAGCAAAGCATTACTAAATAAACATTCCAGTGTTAATATTTCTCTAGGGTGGTCTTCCTTTACTTCAGTTTTGTGGATTGAAAAAGCCAGACTGAACAATAGCAACAGCATGGAGTGAGTGCTGAGAGATATTAATTCCATTCCAATTGTTTGGAGAGAGAAGAGAGAATCCTCTGTTTTAGACCAAGTTTCCTGCTGATACTAAAAAATACTAAAGTCCAGACCTCTCTATCTTCCCTTTTATCCCCCTCCCCCACCTTCACCAGCTTTAGAGGTGGTAACTAAATATCAAAGTACAACCCCCAGTTAAAAAATAAATGGGAACTGTGGTAATGTTATGAAACACGGAAACATACTGAACATAAACAGGGACAGATTCGAACATATACCTGATTCAGTTACTGAAACTGGGCACCTCCACAGCCACAGTCCTAAGTCCAGTTAAATTAGAAGGCACCTGCATCTGTGCTACGACCTCCAGGACTGTTACAGAACACCTGCACCTGCTGTCTGTGCCATAAACATGAAACAGATTATTCTGTCCCCCAAAATTATTAAAACTTGACACTTTATAGGCATCACTTTTCAATTATTTTCTTCCATCTTTTCCCTGTCCCACTTATCTTGCAGATCTACTGAGGTTTTTTTCAACACAGAGGAGTTGCTTGATTTGTATATTTTGCACTATCCTTTACTATTTAGATATTACTGGAATACCAATGGACAAGGCTCGAGTAGTTCCAGAAGGAAAATTATTATAGCTTCACCTACATAAGGACTGGGCAGCAGAACTTCTCTTCCATGCCCGCCCTTCTCGAGCTAAACCTATGCCTCTTTCTCCGCTCTGCAAGAGCCGCCCCTTGCAGCCTGTACCTGCGAGCCGGCCCCAAGCCGGTGTCGGAGAGACCCGATTCCGCC
>VYXF01002773.1:76268-115294 GCA_013397295.1 Polioptila caerulea | reverse complement strand
GGATGTAGGAGGAGAAGAGGGAGAGCGCTGTGAGTGTGGAGGGGTGGGTAGAAGGGTGGTACCGAGGTCAAGGCCAGATCTGCTGCGGGCAGAGTCATCGGAAAGACGGACACTGTGACATGGGCAGCGGGGTGTGGGCAGTGATGTGCCTGCCTTGTGCCGGCCGCAAGTGCGCCACGTGCTCACAGCCCGAGCGCTTCTCAGCTTCGGAGGAGCGCAGAGGTGCTGTCAGTGAAGGCTGCCCGAGGAAGCGAACAGGTGTCGCACGGGACACCACCTGCCACACAGGACTGCATCCTCATCCCGGTGGCAGTGCAATAGGAGTGGGACCTCCTGTTGTTTCTCTTGGCAGGGGAAGAGCTGATTGGCCTGGCTGTTGGCAGAAACAGACTATTACTTAAAAGCTGGTCAAGATCAATATCATGACGTCAATATTAAAGAACAGTATCAGAGTAGAGGACATCCTAGAGGACATAATTTACATCACCCCCATGTCTGAGTGCCGTAGATAGTTATCAATGTCCAGCATGTTTCCAGTAGCACAGTGTATGGTTTGAGCCTGAATAATGTTGAGGAATACATTCAGTACAAGTAGCTGGGGTGCAGCTACAGTGGGAGCTGCACGTTGAGCTCTGGATAGCAGGAGCCAGAAGCAAGTGGCTAGGAACTGGCATTGACCCAACCAAGCATGCTGGACCCTGTGGCCCAGCTAGGTGAGCAGACACTGCAGGAGCCAATGGTTCAGCTGGAATACCCCAGACATGCTTAGACTGTGAGGGTATAAATGCCCAGATATTGCTTTGCTCAGGGTCCGTCCTCAGAGACGCCAGCTTGAGCTGTTACTTTGTCACTGCACCATTGTAAGAATCCAGGAGTCTGAGACTCTGTCATGGGAGACCTGGGGTCCAGCCCGTAAGGAAACCTGATCTGACTGGGTGAGAGTGGGGTGTGTAGGGAGTAAAACAGGGCACCCCTCCGCTCACTGGAGCCACCCATTGTTAAGTGACCTCTGTTCCAGCTCACATGATCGGAGTGTGCATGCCGGAGTGTTTCCTGGATGGTCAGACAGGAAACTTTCCTTAACAATTAAGTAAACTAAAAAGTATCTAATTCTAGGAAAATAGTTGTATACATAGTAAAGAGGAGTTGCATGTAAGGAATGTAAATATTCTGCAGGTCTTGGTAAGGTCTTGGAGAGCACTGGCTAGGAGACATGCTAACCACCAACAGTTGGAGTAAAACAAAATCAGTAATGTTTTGTTTTTACCTGAAGAAAACTTAAGCTAAGAGCAAACTGAGTTACTTGCTGGCTTTGCTGTAGAGGAGCAAGTCTCATGTGAGTGAAAATGGAAGTGCTTAGCTCTACTTGTAAAGAAGGATGAAACATAGAAAATGCCCATGATGTCTCACCTGGATGTTTATGGGTTGGATTCCTGCGCACTGACATGTGCTGACAGATCCTCCTGCCTACATACACTGTCCAGCTGGAACTGTCAGATCAGAAGAAATTAGTGGGAAGGACCCCAGGATCTGGCAAACAAGATACATTGAATAAGATTTTTTTTTTCTTTTAACTAAATATGGAAATCCTGCCTTTGGCATACCTGCTACTGATTTAACTGGAACAGTTAAGACTTCTAGGGACTCTGTAGTTAAACCTGTTATTCTGTGACCTGATACCTCTAAATAGCCTGTAATCTACAACATACAGTACTTTTGAGTTATTGCTCAGAATCTCCTCCAAGCTGGCCTGTTTTCTGTTCATCATAAATACCACATGGAGTAATTCACTTGCACTAAGTTCTTTTTCTAGAATTGTATTGGGTTTTAGAACATATGATTTGCTCTGCCAAATGGTTAACATGGAACTGGACATTAATTCATAATATTATTTACAAACCTTTGGCCAGAGAGGTTCCTAAGACTAAGTTTGGAAGAATACAGTTATGTTTGTAGTTTGGCTTTTGGCTCTTGAAGTAGCCCATATTTCTACATGACACCACAAAACAGTAGAAGACTTGGATGGCCTGAAAAGCCAGAGAATTTTTAAAATTTCTTACTTAGATGTTTCATTATTTGATAGAAGTTTTTATTTCTGTATATGTTTAATTAATAGTAATAAAAGCATTTCAAATATGTTCCGCTTTGTGGGATTAGGTCCTGTAGTGCTTCTCTGGGTCACCTCCTTTAAAAAAAATGTAAAAAAAAATAATTTGGTTGTTGTTGTTTCTAACAGAACAGACTTCCAAGGCAGATGTGTATCACTGAATTTTGAATCATGAATAAAATCCTCCATACCTAGATACCAAAGGAATTGCTGCAAAACCTGATTGACCTAATTGAAGACAAGATTTTATATCCCAGAAAGAGAGGCAGAACTGCTTCAGCATCCACTGGTTCTTTGTAAAGACACAGAAGCTATCATGGAATTGGAAGACAAGTTGTTCATTCAATGGTTTGTGGCAATGCTGTCTGAGTGTTATTGCTGGTGTTTCTAGCATTTGAGCATTCTGAGCATTCTCACTGGGGCTGAGTTTACAATACTGTGTCTTATTTAGCACATGACTACAAATGTCTGGGTTTATCTTTCTCCCAAGACTGCCAGGAGGTGAGAACAATATTAGACCCATTTTTTGTAAGGAAGATGTTTACTGAAATGGGTTCTTGCATTTAAGATCAGATTGCAAGGATGTCCAGCAGTTTTCTTGGGCAATCATGCATTGTGCTAAATCAGGATTAAAGAAAATTATTTTGTCTTCTTGCAGTGAAGATGAATGCAAATAGGAATAACAATAATTACAATACGTTGTTACTGCAGATTTGCATGTGAAACATCAAGTGATAACTGGGAGATTTTTGGTGTGGACAATCAAAAGAGCNTCATCAGAGGTAATGTTGCATTGCATGAGCCCTATTAAATTTCACTTAGGCAATTCACAGACTCCTCAAGCAGACATGACTAATTTTATGGATTTTTATTAACCAGAGTGTGGAGATTGGGTAAGATGATGCTGAAGAAAAGCCAGTTATTATGTCTTTCCATATAGTTTTCACAGAGCAGTTGTTAACACGTGGGTATCTCAAGGAGGGTGGCAATGAGACACAGACACCTCTGAGTGAAGATTTCTCATCTGATTGGACAAGGTGACGCCATGAAGGCTCCTGTTCTCAAGAAGCAAGATGCTCCCTGGAGGATGGGGTGCCCTTTTACAGCTTACGCAGCTGGGGTGTGCTCAGTGGTCAGCAAGGAGAGCTAGACTTCTGGCTGGTCACACGCCTTGGCTGAATATAATTTTTTCCTGGTAGATCACTTGTGCTAATACTTATGATGAATTTATACTATCCAGGCTCTGCTTTCAGCATATTTTTCATTCTTCATGGGCTGTAGAGGGAGCCTCAAGCGTTACATGAAACTAGACCTTAATGATAATGGGGAAAGAGAAGAAAACCTTGTGCAGCACCACTGGTTGAGGGGGTTTTCACTTTTCCTTTGCTCACACTAGATTTAGGCAAAAGAAGTTTGCAGTTCAGGGTATAGCTTTCAAAATTCTGTCCTTTCCTAGAAATGTGTAGATAACAGTGTTTGCCAAACCTAGAGCAGTGCTTTGACCATTTCACAAAGACCTTAGACACAAAGCATAAATCATGTTATATGCTAGGGCTCCACTACATCTGCATTTACAAGAGATAACAGCACCATGCACACCCAGCGCCCTACAGGTTTTTCTCCCTTTATGAATTCAGGCAGTTTTTCAAACAAAGCATGTATTATGTATGCTCTCATGTTGTGGTCATGTACATCCTACAGTGCTTTTAGCATTTTTCATGAAATTATTTCACAACAGATGAGGAACTATGTGTCAGTCCTTTGTCCTTTCTGTCTTATTGAAATCCATTTCCAAGAAGCTTGGCCTAATATCAGGTTCCTTCTGGAGTGTTCTTTCAGGTTATTCAGCAATGTCCTAGAAGTCCAGGGAGCACATTATATCTGTTCAATTCCTATCTGACTTCACTATTGTGTGTCTCAACATATCTTTCTGATCCTATCAAGAAGTTACAAATACTTTGAATTCCCAAGAGATAGCTTTCAGCTTCTTACAGCCAATAAAGTCTTAACATACAGCAGTAGACTTCAGTGTTGTAGCAATCTTCCATGCAGGCTCAGCTGATCACTGAGGTTGCAGCAATCACAGGATTGCAGCAATCACAGGATTGCTGCAATCAGTCTCAAACTGGGCTAGGACAAGGCTGACAGGGAGGCAATAAACTTGAGCTGGCAGCCTAGAGGACCCAGAGCTTAGGAGCAGTCATCAAAAAGAAGAGTCTGCATGTGTCCTGCTTTTCCTGGCTCTCTGTAGCAAAATGAAAAGCCCTGAAGAGGTTTGCTCTGGAAGACTGTGTCCCCATAAGCAGCACTTACAGGTACATCTTGAACATACTATGTTCTACAGAACATATGAATTCATATATTCAAAAGAGTTCAACACTCAGTAAAACTGTTCCTGACTCCAGGAAGCCATCTGTGAGTGAAATGAAGAACTGGTGAGATGGCAGCTTACAGGTTATGGCCTACAGCTTGTCCTGAGTACAGGAAAATATGGTGGCTCATGAAGGGGTTCGTGCTGAGATTTCATTGTTAGTCATTACTGTTTTAAGCTGTTCAAATTGTCAGTGTGCAACAGAAGTAAAAGTCTGAAAACAGAGACTTTGACAGCTCCCAGAAGATGTCTCAGAAATACCATAGTAGATTCTGGTTTTTGAACTGAGGGCCTACTGCATCTCCCTCTTTAATTAGGTAATTGCGCATCCTCTAAAGGAAATTATGTGGTTGGCATATTTTAATAAATATGTTATAATTTGCTTCTGGTCTTAGCACTGTTTTACTTAATTGTCCTCCTTCAAACGAGTCTTCAGAAAATTGCAGTAATGTTTATGGAACTTCGGTTTCAGCAGCAAAACAAAGATTTAAGTTCTGCCACCTGCTGGTTAAACGAGGGTTAGCGGAGGCTTCCTGTCACCGCTACCCATGGGAGGGCATTGGGAGTTCAGACCTTCTTGGTCCCGAGTAGAAACTGACACAGGTGTACTGTCAAGGAATAATGTTTTCTAGCAGAATAAAAGCATTTGTTAGACTGCGCCACAGCAACTGAAGGAAAGGGACTTGGGATGGAACCAAAATTAAAGAATAAATTGTCTGAGATAAGTAAAACTCTTCATTGTCAGCACTGCAGCTTCAGTACCAGACTATGTAATGCTTTTGGAGAATTTCTTAAAGTAGATAATATATGATCAGCATATACTTCCTGTATGAAGCATGAAAAAGAAAAACTGTTTGCACCATAGAAGTGGAAGGATTGTTCTTGTCCCTTTTGGGAGTAATAATGTAACTCAAAGCAAATGCAGAAGTCTTTCCTGACCACCAGTGTATTTCCTTGCATATCTGGAATGGTGTAGAGGACTTTAACCCAGACTAGATTCCTGTAAATGCTCATGTGAAAATAACCCATGTTCAAAATGTTATTGAAACTTTTGGTGCATAGGCAATGTACAGCACCCTTGCACACAGTAAGCCTGGACTTGTGCTGTTGATAGTTTGTGTTGCAGTTGCACTAACGCTCCCTTACTTGAGCTCAGGACTCTGACAGAACATGTTACTCATCCGATACAGCAGGATGAAGTGGGGAGTAAACTAATCCAGAAAGCTGGTAGAAGAAACAAACTCTGGAGCCCAGGCAATTTACCATCTATCATGTGGCTAGTCTAAGCTAAGAGTTCTCACTCTGTCACTGGAGCTGCCTGAGGAACTTGTGCACACAGCCACTAACAGCCTAAGAGGCACCAGTTTCCTACTACGTACTTGCTGCATGCATTTGGTGACTGATAAACATAACAGCCTTGGTCATTCACTGCAACAATACCCTTTCATTCACTGTACTGACTAGTAATTGCTTGTAGTTGCTCTGACATCTAGAACTTTGGTAAAGATAGCACAGAAAGCAATGGAAAACACATTTTTTGAAAAGAGGTCCACATTTTATGCTGCATATAAATACACATTTTGCTCAAAGAGCATCAAAGATGCGCAGAGGAGCAGTAGGAATTCCTTTGCTGTGTTCTAATGGTATACTGTTTTTCTGTAACATTTTACTTATTGTTATGCCTGAACATGGGAGACTGTTCTTAACTACTTTTCAGTGAAAAATTGGATATTGCCTATTTTTTCCCAAGATGTTTGTGCTAGTACTTTGCTTTTGGATTCCTCAATTTTCCCACAGCAAATTAACATGCTGAATAAAACCAGCAATTACAATTTAAGAATATTCCATTTAGTTGCTTCCAAGGCTTCCTGAACAGAGCACATCAGATCACCTATGACATGGCACAGTCAGGATGGATGCTCCCCTGATGTATTTTCCTGCCTCTGAGGGCAGAGAGCAAATGCATCATGACAGATATACCCTGACTGTTAGTGAAAACGAGAGCACAGAGCTAAATTACATCTCACAAAAGTTGTCTTTTTTGCCTGTTTGCAAGCAGTTCAATTCTTTGCACACGAACACAGAACAAGGGGATAACATAGCAAAGAAGACAGAGCTTGGTGGGCTTTTGTACCCCATTACTGAGCACAACATCTAGATGCCATGAGAGTGGGAAATCCTCTACTACTTCTTTATGTGCAAATAGTACCCCTATTGTTAATCTCTCCTCAGTGAACAGACTGCCTCATTTACCAGAGACCTTAATGAAAAGCTACGATTGTGCCAAGGGAAAGTTATCCAATGAGATCTCATACGAAATGTTAACTTGAGTGTTACCAGGCCCACAGTGCTTCATTTCCTTTAGTGAAATCTCACTCACCTTTTTTATTCCTGACACACTTTAACACTCCAGTGCTTAGATTTCCATGATGTCAGTGGCCTGTGGTGGGAATCTGTATGATTCATGGCTATTCTGTCCTGTAGCCAGCTTGCAGGTGGGTTCCTGGATTGGGGATGAGCTTTCAGCTTCTCTCCAGGCCCATCACAGCTTTGGTGCTGGAGGTGCTGATGCCCATTCCCATATTGTAATGCACAGGTGCAAGATCACTGTTAACTTAGTGGTAGGCCCATTTTTAAGCTGGATGCTCATTTCTTTTGGCCCATGGGGAATTTAAGGACATTAATTCCACAATAATAAGGGTCACTACCACATTTCCTTCCCTGGCTGACCCTCTGAAATGTCACACTGTTGCCCAAGGTATCAGCTGCCCTGCACACCTTGAAAATTTCTATCAATGACTGCCAGCTTGTCCTGTCCGGTTATGCCATAGAGCACACAAACAAGTTTTTTAATTATTTAACTTGCAGCATGGATTGGAAAATTCACATTCTTTCTGAACTCTTGAACTGCGTTACACGTTGTAAAGTTCATCTGCATTACAAGGTGATAAAGCAAGTCAACAGTCTGACTGGGAGAAGGTGGGGAACTGTTTTAATACCGAACTTGGATCTAATGTTAAGGGTGCCCCTGCTCTGAGCTCCAGAGTCTTCTCCTATTTCACATTATTCAATGAAATAAACACCTAGCAGCATTCATTATCTTTCCATTAATCAACCATGGACTGCACTCAACAGAATCCATTTCAGTTACGAATTGTTATAGAACAGAAGAAGGAAATGTAGTGGTAACCAGGGGTAGCGAATGGAGACTTGGCACAAAACAGACCAGTTTTTATTTTTCACAGATAGAGATGCACTGCTGCCCCTCCTTCTGTTTTCCTTATTGTGGAACACAGCAGCTCCAAGTCAGTACTTTCCTGGCCAGGGTTGTTTACCTAGGTTTAGCTGTACCAGAGGAGAGCAGTGACCCACTGGTGAGGGGCAGGTGTCTTTAGCACAGCATTCCCATTATAGGGACACCAAGGGTGCAGAGAAGAACTGCTGAAGATTGTGCTAGAGCTAGCATGATAGCATGCCCCACAGCACCATCCCAGATGCTGCTCCAAGAGAACACATGGGGTTTTACAGGTGTAGGGTTATATGTACTGCCAGGTGCCTCTTCCCAGGGTGATGCTGGGGAGGTTGAGGTCTGGATGAGGTGCAGGGGTCAGGTACAGAGCTGCCTGGAGCAGAAGCTATGGGAGAAGGCAGTACACCTTCTAGCACCAGGGAGGATGAGCAGGAAGGCAACAGGATCCCTCCAAGGTGCAGAGGTAGGTGCTGGAGCCCTCTTCAGCAGCGATAGGTGCAGGACTTTGGCTGAGTGAACAGCACTTTGGTTCAGGCATCACTGCCAGTCAGCCCTGCTGTGCACACCCAGAGAACTGTGCCAGGCCATTGACTTCTCAGGAACCAAGGAGGCCAGACCACAACTTATCAGGACCTAACAGAACCATCCTGGGCAGGACTAGCCAAAACTAAAACTGCTCTGGCTGTACTCCTGCACCAAGACAAGTTAACTACAAATCAACAACATTACACTATATGCATCTGTAGCCCCACCCTGAGGCCATTGAGCTCTCCAGTACAGCAGTGGGCTACAGATGTTTAATTACATTACTATTTAATTATCATTCAATAATTATGTAATTAAAAATTTATAGTTATTTAATCATCAACAAACCCCTTTAACTCCACAGTGATGTCTTAAATTTTAAGAATTTATCAGCTGCTTAAGAAGTGGGACAGCTAAAAGGCTATGCTGGACTGTAGTAGGCTTGGACTCGCAAGGTGGGGAGGTTGAAACTCCCAAGATGTAAATGTTGGGAGCTTGTGACTCCTGTCAACAGGAGAATTACTCCTTTTGGTCATGTAGATATGAACTGAAGGCACTCAGGTGCAATACTCTGAAAACGGATAAACAGAAACAATCTTTGTCAGGAAAGACATCTGAGCCCCTCAGGAGGACAGAGCAAGTCATGGTGGCTGGAGACTTTACTTTTGCTGACCTCTCTGTCTCAGAAGGTTTGCTGCTTGCCAGGGCCTTTGATCTGGGATACTTCTGTCAAGCCCTCAGACCATGACCCCCTGTCATCCATGTGGGCACCAGAGACACAGGCAAAGGAGAATCTGATGCGTGAGCACATCACTCTGGAGTCTAGCACTCATGGTATTTCTTTATATTCTTGCTGATGAAGGAGTAGATTGATCCTGCAGGCCAACAGGTTCTGTCAGGCATAGAAATAAATAATGCTATACATTGTATATGTATATTTAAACATATACACATATATTAGAAAATAGTGTTTTATATACTGGGTTTCTGATACATTATTGGAGTGTAGAATCAGAAATTGCAATGTGGTTTTAACCACAAGACTTGGACATTTTGTTTTGAGAGTGCACAACTCTTACTAAATCTTAACAGCAATCTGCTATTCCAAATGTGGGTGTTTCTGCATATTTTGCATTTCAGAATGCATTAAGCTACTCTATTCATAAGAATTGCTTTCATGTTCCCTAGGTCCAGGGACAAAACATGACTAAAGAAGTTAAACTGGCAATCCTTTACAAAAAATAAATAAATAAAACCCTAACAGGTTTTTTTGGTTGATTGGTTGGTGTTTTTCTCCCAGAGAAGTGATTCATTAACTCTGAGCAAAACACTTAGGAACTCTGTCAGGAAGTTATTTGTTCTAAAACTTAAGAGCTGGAAATAAGCTATTAAATATTAAAATCAGTGTATCTGAAGCACAAATAACTTGCCTGTCATATCATCAGATTTACTAGCTGGCAGGGCCTAAAATTTCAACCTCTTGACTCTGCTTTGTTGTTACACAGTTTACTTTCAGTTCTGATATGGCTTATTATTTAATATTGGCTTAGTATTATTTACTAAGTCTCAGGCTTGTTAGCAGAACTAGAGAAACTCCAGAGATAGTAAGAAGTGTAAATGTAAAATAAAATATGAGTTCTGCAGTTATGTCTGCTTGTGATAAATGTATCTATCTTTTGATTAAATACTTACTACTGCTGACTATAATGATTTTGGTGAAATGAAGATGTATTACTTGATGGGATCTCTGTAGGTTTTTTTTCCCAAAAGAGATGGATGATTTTGAACTGAAAAATTTTCTTCTAAGTCTCTGTACCAATGTGAAAAGTGTGCATATATTTGATATATAAATATTAATATGTCTTTTTTTTAGATTATGCAGTCTAATGTGTTCCTTATTATAACCTTTATCTGAAAAGGTATAGTCTCTTAATCTGGCTTAATAAAGAATTAGAAAAAAAAGTTGAAAGACATACCACATCTTCCTGCATAACTTGAAATTGATCCAGAACTTTCTGTTGGCTTTTCACAGCAGGGTTTTTTCTTCTCTTACTCAGGGGCAGTTGGTGCTTTTAACTAACAAGTCAGCACTTGATTTCTTTCTAGTGTGATTAGAACAGCTGTTTTAAGGACTTTTTTTCAAAAAGTAACTGTAGCGCTACTATGAAGCAAAAAAACCGCCAAACTAATTATATGTTAGGTATGTACCCATTTTGGTTTTTTTTTGTAGTGTGAGTATTAGAAATTGAATTTCTCTTTTGTTTTTCACTGCAAGACAAAGAGTGCACAAACATGGTCTAATATTCTGTTGTCTCTTCAGATGTGAGCTTTTAAGAAAAAAATAATTGTATCCGATTTAAATGAACATCAGGATTTACTTTTGATTCAGATATTACCAACTTGGAGAGGTGAAAAAACTGCAAATCTGAAATCTCTCTTACTTAGGAAGGTGATGCTTCATGAGCCACTTCCTTTCATGAGCAAGAACAGCATTATCCCTCAATTTCCAAATATTGATGTGCTGCCTTAAACCAAATGAAACCAACCTCCTGTAGCTCTTCTTCCCTGCTGGTTGCCAACAGGAAGGCACATTCAAAGCAACTCCTGTGTTTTAAATTCTTAGAAGAATTTCTATGTGGTTCTTAGAAGCCACAATTTATTTTAAACTTTCCTTTTTAATGTCCACATATGGTTTGTATCATTCCTCCCTTCCAATTCCTTGTGGTAATGAAGGGAAATCAGAAAGCAGAAGTCAACAATATAGAAAATTCCTGTAATCTGGAACGGCTTTTGCTTATTGTTCTGTGGGATAGGTACCATTGGACTTCATTCTTCACCAACACGATAAGAACACATTTTATAGAAACAGAAATTTAGCAAGATTATCTGGCATTTGGGAAGATAATGACACCCATTCCCATCATGTGAGTGGATGGATGAAATTGTTTGTAGCTTTCTGAGAAACCAGAAACCAGGAAGGCCAGGACAGTCCAGTAAAAAAAAGCATAGCTCCATCTGCTTTTCACCTACTGCTTTCATCAGTCTTATAAAATCCTCTCTAGCTCCCACCTGGATCTGACACTACTATTTATTTTCAGGTTTTTTGAAACTTGCTCACAAATAAATTGCTTCATTAAAGAATTGAGTAACTGAATTTCATCATACTGACTGTCAAGAGAGCTCTGGTATAATTAACTGTATTCCTTAAAGGACAAAAACATGATGTGGTATTGACACCACATCAAACTTATTTAGTCTTGTACATAAATTTGGGATGATGGACCAGAACTTCCATTTCTCAGTTGTATCAAAGGCTTTCCATTTGTCACAGCATGTTTTCTCCCTAGAAGAAGGTTACAAAAGGTTTAGAAGATCCAAGGTGCAAAGCTTGCTCCACTTACTGAATACACCTCTACCACACCAAGAAACTTGTAAAAATGACAATTTTCCTGTACTGCTTGCCCTGGAGTTGCATAACTTGATTTTAATGAGGTTATAGAATCCAAAGTGCCACAAAATTCTTATCAGGATATAAAAAGAAGTAAATCTTCTTTTCAGAGGTCTTGCATTTTTTCCTAATCTTGTCTTACTAATCTTGTCAAAACAAAGACAATGGATGTTCAAAGAATTTTGTTTGTTTTCACCTGTGAGGCAATTCTTTATTTAAAAAAAAATAAAATTAAAGGTATACCTAAGAAGTGGTAGTTTTAACCTGTTTGTTTCATCTTTCAGTTACCAGCCTGCCAAGCAACAACTCCTGCATGTGGAAAAAAACATTTCTAATGAGTTGTCACATTTGTGAATGTGACAGATCCAGTAATAATTATGTCACTTTTTTCCTACTGTCTAGGGCAGCAGGTGTGCTACACATGTGAAATGGATAGGACAGCTAGCCTTCTACTGCTGCCATACCCCATGGCTGCTGGCAGCAGATGTTTTGGCAGACTTGGCTGAAGATAACCATTGGATGGTTTAGGTTGTTTTGACTGGTTATGTAGGTTGCTCAGAGATAAGGCAGGAAGTACAAAAAGCTTAGTTCTTGCCCCTGTGTTACAGCTCATCAATACAAATCTGGAGAGTCAGTTGTTAAAAAATAGCCAAAATCTCATACTTCCTTTACATCTCCACTATGAAAACTACCATTCTACAGTCTTCTATCAAAGAAACTCTAACTACCTGTCCTGGTAAATGATTCAGTCATGTATGTAATTATTTCTTAATTGAATGCATTTTCATCTTTTCATAAGAAGATTAAAATAAAAAGTAAAAATATTTTCATTAAAAGATTAATTGATTACTTCCTCTGGCTTTTGAAATAGTCAAATTGTGATACGATTATAAGGTAGTTCCCCAGATTGTAGGAAAGACTTGTTCACATGAGTTTCAGCTTTCCAAATCTTGGGTGGGCCTATGATTCTTAAGAGGAGAAGAACTATTAGATCAATACAAAAGAAACACATTTCAAGAGGACAGGCTATGTTGAAAAAAAGGCAGGACAGGTTAATGAAACTTCACTTAACCTGCTCCTCTGCTTGACTGCCTTTAGGGTAAAGAGGTTTCTCCTCAAATCTAGCCTGAACACCTAGTTTGAAGTTCTGCCCTTTGTCTCTTGTTCTGACAGTGTGCACTCCTGTAAAGAACCTTAGTCCATCCTCTTTGAACCCTCTGTCAGTACTACAGGGTGCTATGAGTTCTCCTGGAAAGTGTCTCTTCTTCAGGCAAAGTCCTGCTCCCTCAGCCTTCTGTGCATAGGATAAGTGCACCAACCCCTAACCACCCTCGTGGACTTGATCCAGCAGTTTGTCATGCATTTCCTTTATGGAGGTCAAAACTGAATGCAATAGTCTAATATTGTAGTGCTGGGGAGACAGTAATAATCCCCTCTCTCAGCTGCTGCCAGTATGCACAGCTGGCTCATTGACAACCAAGACACCCAGGACCTTTTCTACAATGCTACCCTGCGGCCTGTCTGCTCATTTGGAGGTCAAAGGAGGTGTGTCCTCTGACAGACAATGCTGGTTAACAACGACTGAGAGCAAAGCTGAGGTGCTCAAGAACTTCTTTTGCCACAGTCTTCAATGGTAACCTCTCTTCCCACATCTCTTGAGTGGATGAACAGCAGGATGGGGACTGGGGGAGCAAAGTCTCTCCCACTCCAAGTAAAGATCAGGTTCATGGCCACCTGAAGAACTTAAAATCCATGGGAGCCCATGAGATGCATCCTACAGTCCTGAGGGAACCAGCTGATGTAGTTGCCAAACCATTCTCCATGACATTTGAAAAGTTGTGGCTGTCAGGTGAAGTCCCAGGTGACTGGAAAAGGGAAAACACTGAACCCATCTTAAAAAGGGGTAGAAAGGAGGACCCCTGGAACAACTGACCTGTGAGCATCACCTCTGTGCCTGGGAGGATCATGGAACAGAGCCTGCTGGAAGCTGTGCTAAGGCACATGGAGGACAGGGATGTGATTTGGGACAGCCAGCATGGCTTTACCTGTCCTGCCTTACCAAGTCCTGTCTGACCAACCTGCAGGCCTTCCATGATGGAGTGATTCCATTAGTGGGCAAGGGAAGGGCAGCAGATGTCATTTATCAGGACTTTGTCATGGTCCTCCATATCCTTCTCTCTAAATTGGAGAGAGATGGATTTAATGGGTGAACTGTTATATGGAAATCGGTGGCATCCAGAGGGTAGCGGCCAACAAATCTGAGTCCCAGTCAGTGGGACATCAGTGACCAGTGGTGTTGATCAGGGCTGTATTGGGACCAGAGTTATCTTGATAAATGACAAACAAAAGGGTCAAGTACACCCTCATCAAGTTTGCAGATGACACCAAGCTGAGTGGTGCAGCTGACATTCCTGAAGGACAGGATGCCATCCAGAGGGACCTGGACAAGTTTGAGTGGGCTCATGGAAATGTAATGAGGGTCAACAAGGCCAAGTTCAAGGTGCTGCACCTGGGTCAGGACAACCCCCAGTGCCAGCCCAGGCTGGGGATGAACAGACGGAGAGCAGCCCTGTGAGAAGGACTTGGGGGTGCTGTGGGGGAGAGGCTGGACATGACCCAGCCATGGGCACTCCCAGCCCAGAGAGCCAAACGTGTCCTGGGCTGCATCCAGAGCAGCGTGGGCAGCAGGGGAGGGAGGGGATTCTGCCCCTCTGCTCTGCTCTGGTGAGGCCCCACCTGGAACCCTGCACTCAGCTCTGGGGAACCAGCACAGGAAGGACATGGACCTGTGGGAGTGAGTCCAGAGGAGGGACACCAAGGTGATCAGAGGGATGGAGCACCTCTCCTATGATGAAAGGCTGAGAGAATTGGCTTTGTTCAGCCTGGAGCAGAGCGGAGTCTGGGGTGATCTAATTGCAGCCTTCCAGTACCTGAAGGGAGCCTCCAAGAAAGAGGGATTAAGAGCATGCAGTGGTAGAACAAGGATAAATGGCCTTAAACTGAGAGTAGGTTTACATAAGAAATAGGGAAGAAATTCTTTACTGTGAGAGTGGTGAGGCACTGCAACAGGTTGCCCAGAGAAGCTGAGGATGCCCCATCCCTGGGACTTTTCAAGGCCAGACTGGATGGAGCTCTAAGCAAGCTAGTCTAGTGGAAGGTGTCCCTGCTCATGGCAAGGGATTAAAACTAGGTGATCTTTGAGGTCCCTTCCAAAACAGGCCATTCTATGATTTCATGATTTATTTAAGGGAAACACAGTGAAAGGTAATATGCCTGCTACCTTTATCATTACATGGTAATGAAAAACTTTTTAAAAACTATCTAGCACAGATTTTTTTCAAATTGCATCTACTGCAACAAGACAGGTATTAATTAAATAAAGAGTTCTGAAATCTCAGAGTTTCAAAACATAATGCACCCGATGCAAATTCTCTCCAGCACTCAGTGCACGCACTCAAATGAATCCAGCTGGTTAGCACCACAGGAGGGCTAGAGACTGGACAAAGTGTTTTGAAGTGGGAGCTCCCTATATTCATGATCAAAAAGGCTACTCTCGAGACTAGACAGAGTCAGCATGGAAACTGATCTAGAAACTTCTACTAACTAGGAACACGGCATGTTTCACTGCATCAAAAACAACACAACTCCACCACTACCTGAAAAATACACCTAAGTACCAGCCTTGAAAGCTCAGGTGACTAAGTCTTAAACAAGACTACAAAGCATATAGGAGGAAAGGCAGGATCCGAAGGTTTATCATGAATTCAAACACAAGACACAGCTTTAGTATCATATAGTTGTTTCTGTGCAAAAACATCCATACATTACCAGCTCAAAACTTAAAATATATGTAAAAGAAGCATGTGTAACTTGGGACAAGTACAGGGCCATGTGTTAACTCACCTACAGCATAGGAAATGAAGTTCACAACCACAAGACAGATATAGCTCTGAATCAGTGTAAAAAATGAAAACGACTTATCAGAGCAAGTGAGAATTTAATTTTATTCTCTCTATAGGAACTTGCCTTTTTCCCATCTATAGAGGTTTGCTGAACTCAAAACACTGAAGGACCAAGATAAAGCATGCAAGCCTTGGATTCATTCCATGGTAAGGGAATACCCTTCATGCTGGAGACTTTCAAACTTGATGGCTTACTTTCTCTAAGAGGAATGGTCATGCAGCAGAGCAACAGCCTGCAGAACCACTCACTGTTGCATACAAATGTTTCTTCCTGACACAATAGTCATTTAAAGTACTAAGTAATAAAGAGCTGCAGCAAGAGACAAGGACAGAAATTAAAACACTGGTATATTTACAGATGCCAGAGAAGCTCTTTGCCTCACAGTAAGATCAATGACTGCATCTAAGTCTTCCATAATCACAGGCATTTATTAACTGCTCATCAATGTAGACTGAGGAGGCAAGCAGGATGGCTGTTGCTGTGAGTGAAGGAAACAACATGAAGTGACTGGGATGAACCAGCACTGGCAAGCTGTGAGTTATTAGTGATCTCTCAACAGAAGCTTCTGGACAAATGACTGACTTGAGGAGCTTCCTTCAAAAAACATCAGCAGGCTCTGTGTCATGTTTTGACGCTAACCCCATTCAAAATTTTGGAGCTAGCTAAGGGTTTTATGCAGGTAAACACTCAGACCTCAAAGAAACAGAGAAATTCTCTCTTGCTTTCTGCAATTCAACATATTTATAAACTGACTTAATTCTGTCATAACTAAGTACTGAATTCAGCCAAGCTTCCTTGGGCCCCATCTTTTCCAGCTGCCACAGATGAAGACACTCACTCCATTTTACTGGCCCACTTGAGACAACAGAACACAACAGCAGCTGCTTCGTCATCAGTTTGCTGTATTTAATAATGCAAGAGCATGCAACTGTATTCAGGAAAATAAGCTGGAAGAAGGAAGTGCCATGCCAGTGTCAGAATCCAGCAGCATCCATCAGAAGAACAGTAACAGCCAACTTCTCAATTGCAAATAGCTGTTTCTGTGCACTTCTGCATGGAAGCCACAAGAGCATTCTTTAACAGAACTTACTATAAATAATTTGTAACTGCTCTTACTGTTCTCCAATAAGGTAATTGGAATCTAGATTAGAAGGCAAGTGGAAGACATGATCATATTGGGAGAGAAAATTGTGAAAGAGAACTTGAACAGACCAAATATGTATGAAATCCCTTAAAAGATTTTATTAAATTCTTAAATTACAGCTACCATTAGAAAGGCAGACCAAGAACATGCATCTGATTTTTGATGTCTCAGTGCTATACCTGACCAAATCTCTGCAGACATGCTTTCTGAAGAATCCTATGTATTCAGTCCTTCCCAAAACCAACTGTGTGTCTGTACATCAGCATGCAGGCTTTTATAACTTGGCTTACAATTTTCAAACAAAGTACTCACTCTTTTGTGCTGCCTGGCCAATCTTGCTTTAGTCTCCTCCAGTTCTTTGTGAATCTTTAGGACATGCTTATTCATCTTACGAATTGTGGAATGCAAGATCTCCCAGATATAAAACCTAGGAAAGACACAAAGCTCAAGTCATTACACACTAGTTGAAAATAGAAAACTAAATGTAGATTCTTAACAGAAAAATATAAGTGGGAGAATTAAAAAAAATCTAAGTATCATTTATCATAAGTATCATTTAAGGAGACATCTACCAGAGTGAACAAACACTCAGCATAAAGGAAAGCATATCTGTAATGCAAGAAATCTTAACAGTCAGTTCTTGCCTATTCGTTGCAGTACACTTCAGTGTCAGAATTTTATTCCATGTACACACTGCAAGACTACTAACACCAAACCCAACTCCTCAGATCAAACAGTTCTCCCCAAGTCAACATGCAATGCATCGGTGGTGGTACAAGTTACAAACCACCCCCAAAGGCCAGGACTGTGCCCAGCCAGCAGTGATACAACACACAGACTCTGTCTAGGAACAGTGCCACTTCAGCAGGCTCAGACACTACCAGCAAAATTACATGCCAGCAGCAATCTTGTGCCGTCACACCAACATTCATACCCCAATTCACAAAGAAAAATAAGTTAAAGTATGTATTTTGTAGAAAAGGCAAAAGCCTAATTGTATCTTATTCCACTACTGAGTTTTCAAAGATTGAACTATGTACTGGCAACTTAAAATAGCAAATCAGAGACAAATAGCAATCCAAATCAAGTTCTTGTTACCTAGTAAAATCATGTGCCAGCTCTGAAGAAAAGATCCAGTTTGCTACTGCAGCACAGTCAACAATTTGTGTCCGAATCATCTTGTCCACAAGCACAGCAATCATCTGTATTTTGTGAAAGACAATACACATACGGTCTGTGTAAAATATTCCAGCCTCAAATAAAACCAGAGAGGATTTGATGCAACTCTACATCAGTGGTATTACTGAGTAATTTTGAATACTTTAGCAAACTCGGTAGTCTAGCTTAAAACATTTCAAATGAGGGCATCAGTATCAATTACATAAAGCATTCTAATTTTGTTAGCAACCACAACTACTTCTGCAAGTATCACTCTTTGTTAGCACACATACTCCCATACAAAAGCAAAAAATACAAGAAACAGAGTTGGAACTGAGGCCTTGAGGGACACAAGTGCTAGTATTTGACATCCAAGTACTCCAACCAGAGCACATATACCTGTCAGATCACCATAATGAAGGAGCTGCTGTTAGCCTACTGTCCCTGAACTGCAACAGCCTTCAAACGTGCCAGTGAGCTTTTCTCCACAGGGCCCATTAACTTCAGGACAGAATGAACGAGCATCATGGAGTCAGTGGAAAGGCTTACTTGCTACAGTCACTGCCATGATTCTGAGCAAGTTGCAAGCCATCTAGCAGGCAACTTGCAGGGAAGACTTACTGACTAAAGAAGATGCAAGCTGTTCAGAAAAAAGGGCTTATCTTAGTTACTCATGTGATTGAATGCCACAGTATCTAAGAACCACAGCCTGCACTGTATTTATCCTTACAACCACCCGTTGTCAAATGAGGAAGTGTAACAAAGCTCCTTTTAAGGAAGGAAAATTAAAATAACTGAATGAATCATACAGAGGACTCAGCACTCAACTTTCAAGTCCCAGGATAGTATCCTATGCTCTATTTGTCTTTCTGCATTGCCAGGAAGGATTTCTGATTACTCAGCCTGGTCTTCCAAAAAACACACATCTAGGATTTTTGAGAAAATATTTAACCTCAATGTTGCAAGTTTCTCTTTATGAAGTCACCACCACCAGCTTGTTTTAAAGTCCAGGGACTACTGACTCCTGCTGTTAAATCACTACCTGCAGCACAGACCACTCATTAGAGCTTTAAGCCATATAAGCATTGTTGGTCTGAACCAAATCAAAGGGTGTTCCCACAGACATGGGAATAGGGTGAATAGCCTGAAAACAGACTCTGGACAAGTGCCCTGCTGTGAAGGCACCACTCCTTCTGTGTGACAAGGAGGCTGAGGACTTGGAATAAAAAAAAAGTGCTTGATCAGAAGCAAAAAACTGAACTGCAGTAAAAACAAGAGAAGAAATTTCCATGATTTAGTTGAACACCAAATAGTAGACTTTCCTGTGTTTTGCATTCGAGATTTTTTAAAGGGATCTTGATTTATTATAAAAATTTAACATGACTATTTAGCCTGGGTTTGAAACCTCCATCTCAGTTTCGTAATGCTGCGATGCATAGGAATGAACAGGAAGCTGATACAGATATTACATTGCAGTAATGAAATTTCTCCAGATCCAATTAAATGGTGGCAAAAAGTAGGTCAGACTGTAAATGTCAAATTTTCAAGGTCAGTGAACTGAGTAATAAGTCAAATATATATTTTTAAAAAATCCTTTTTTAAAAAATGTTTTTAAGACAGGTAACAGCTTGCATAGGTATCTTCTAGGTGCTCATTTTTTCCACTAGAGAATGGACTGCAGGTCTAGTAGATGCAAGGATTACTCCTGGTTCTCAGTGGCATCACTTCTTACAGTCTGGCCTGTGCAACTGAGAAGTACAGTCCACTTTCCAGCACAGAAGTCCATTTTCCAGCCACACAAACAAACAGGCAAGGAATATGTGAAGTAACTAATGCAGGCAAAGCCAGCCTGAGTTCCTCATCGATTTCTATTAATAGAAAAATGACAGCTGAGGTAAAAACACAATTGCTGTGAAGAAACTGAACAGCTTAAACAACCGAGGTATCTTTTGTAGGTCTTTTAGGGTGTTATTTCCTCTGGCTCAAGAATGAACATTATCACAGCACTGTCAGACTGATCTGTTCTCAACAGCCACGACTGCAGCTCTACTCACCCTGCCCACACACAACAGTGACTCCAGCATGAGCTCTGTGTAATAACTGGACAGCTTTCACTAGCAATTGTTGGGGAAGGGGGGGGGGGAAAAGCGCCCTAAAATTCCCTAGGGTTACTCATTTCTAGGATTGTGGCCTGCTTTAGATATGAGATCTACATCTTACTTAAATTTACAAATTTATGTTGCTTTCCAACTTTGAACAAAACCATGGTTTTGACAAAAGTTATTCTCTTGTTTAACAACGAGCACAGTATGAACCTGAGTCTTAATGACAGCCCTCGCCTGTTCACAGTGAACTCTTGAGAAAGAAGTAGCACCACTGATATTTTAAGTTCAGCCTTCATTTTAGTAGTAGCAACATTAAACACAATCTAAACTTTCCTTAGAATGAAAATAGACAAGTTAAAGGATATAAAACAAACTGTACATTTTTTTATTCATATATGACTTCTGTGAGTTGAAAATCACAAAGATCCTTGACATTCCAGCCTCTTACCTGTGGGTGATTCTTCCAAACCTCATATACAACCCTCAGAACATGAAGTTTCCCCTCATCACTTTCAGCAAGTGTTTTGAAGACTTCATGAAACCTTTTAATAGAAGTAAGTAGTCAATGGATAGGCTGGGACCAGATCAAAAGAGCAGCAGATATAAGGCAAGTGATTTAGACAGGCCAAAAGAAAATTATGTGACTATCTACAGCATTTCTTAGACAACTGTTCCCTGGAAAATATTACCATCCTGAGCTAAAACAGTCTACAAAGAAATGACATCCTCTAAAAGCAATTGCATCTTAGTGGTGAACCTGCTTCCTGAAGCTAAACTACATTTCTCAGGTTCTCAAAAGCAGGAGGCATTTTTCTGCTTCATGTGCTTATCTATACACAGCTGAACCAAAATTTGCTGCCTTTTTAGCCTTAGACCTTCCTCTTAACGTGTTTCTGCAACTTCAGACACTTATCCTAAGTGCCTCTTTTCCAAGGAGAGGCTGCTAAAAGCATCTATTTTAGCAGTTATTCTGACTGCTACACAGCATTCATAGCCCAGCTTATTGTAATGTAACTATAAAGCATAAGAGGCTCTTCTTGATCTCTTGGCTGCCACTGCTGTTGTGCAGTGGAGAAAATACCATGGTCTAAGTATTTGAATCACTTTGCCTCTTTTACTCCTGACTGCAGGTTACTACCTGAAGGTTTTTATCAATACTGCCTCTGTAGAGCTTCCAGGTGCCTGTTTTTGTAGTAGTTTTATCTATCTTTAAGGACAGATAGAAAAATAACTCACTAAGATGCATGTGACTACTTTTCATGTAACAAAACCACTTAAAATCAACTCTAAACCACACAGGATTAAAAATGTTACTCTAATTTTGCTAAAAATCATGCAGTAAATTCCTTGGAGTTCCAGCATATCTTTAAGGGAGGAACTCTATTTTAGGATGGATTTTACTCTGCTTTGGTAGACAGAAGAAATTAACAGCAGACTGTTTCGAAGTTTCATGTTTTGTTTTTCTTTCCTTTTTTTTTTACAGCTGTAATTGTCCTAGATTCCTATTCATAGTACAAGATCCTGCAATGGCAGCTATCCAGTCATTGAAACGTAGGGGAGAATCCCTTTTCCTCGCCGTAATCAGCAAATAAGCAATACAAAAATGAAGTAATTTTCCAAACTTGCCTCATTTACTTCCTTTACATTACATGGCTGCAATGTACATATTTCTGTTAGTTCCATTCACATATGTATAATCTAGGATTTACACTACCATTCCTTCAATAAGCAATGTCATTAGCTCTCCTAGTCATATTGCTTTGTGGAGTACCAACACTGCTGAAGCTTGCACTCCACTTCTTTTATAATGCATTTCACTGTCAGAATTAAACTGTTCCCTGAGCCCCAAAATAATGCCCATATTATACTTACTTTGCCAGGGCGCTGAAGGAGTGGCTAAAAGACTTTGCAGCTAGATGGAGCAGAGTCTGAACAAAGACTTCTATTTTCAGAGGGTTGAAAGTAAATCCTTCACCTGCAAGTTATTTGAAGTTGAAACTAATAAATACATTAACTAAAGCATGTAAGCTACTTGTGCAACTGTAAATATAACTTATGGCTTTAGCTCATCTCACATGAGCTCCAGCAACAGAGTTCTGCAGAGCTGAGCAAGGAGCTAGTGAAGACTTTCATAAAATATGCAGTTTCAGGCTCCAGTTTTGCCATGGAGAAGATGTGCAGAAAGCTTCTTCACCAACCTGGAATTCTTACAGAGATACAGCCACCCCACCAACATGTGACAGCACTGATGGCAGCACAGAATGTTGGCCAAGGAAACTGCAGTTGTGCCCAAGATGAGGGCCTTGGAAGGCCACAGGGGTGGTAAGGATTATTAATGTACAGAGGCTGACCATTTAGGATATAGGAGAAAGGTCCACCAGGCATGTACAGCAGATATGGCTACTATGGTGAATGGTGTCAGGTGCATTCCTGCAGCTGAAGACAGGCAGGAGAGCACTAATTAGAGGGTAATACCCAAAGCAAATCAGAAAACATGACAGTGGATCCCAGGGGAAAAAAAATTCCACCAGATCATTGTTGCTTTCTGCCTGTGTAACTGAATCCTTGCAAATACTACAAAAACAATAAAGCATTCACCATTGTTTTAGATCTCTTTTAACTCCCTCTCACACCCCTCACTCTGTAAGGCACTCAGGCTTTAGGAATCAGTGCTGCCTGTGGCTGCAAAGCTGAGGAGAACGTGAGTAGTCCCGCCATGAGTTTTCATCTGTGGAACATGCTAGCCAGCAGGCTGGCTGTCTCATCTGTGTGGGACTGCACCGAGGGGAGGGAAGCTCTAAGGGCAGAAGTACTGGATTTCAGAAATGCCCTCTGCTGCTGAAAGCAAAGGGAAGGTTAAATTCTTCCATTCCATCAATAATTGCAAGAAAACACACCTCAAGCACCAGGTTACCACTAATAGGAAAAACATGCAGGCCTCTGCCTGTAAGATGTTTACAAGGACTAGCAGTGGTGTATTTACTGCTAAATTGAAACCAGCTACTAGAAGTAAAAGCATACAGGTGTGTGAACCAACACACTTATAGCTCCAAAGCATGGCAGATCAGTCTACACACAGAATAAATGACAGCCTGTCAGAGCCTAAGAGCTTGTATCTTACCATCATCATCATCCTGGTTTGGATTAGGCACATCTTTTAAAATGCTGAAGATTTCATCATTGCTGGCCTTATTCTTAATTGCAATTGTTAAACAGAGTGCCACAGTATATCCAGGAAGAGACCCTGAACAAAAACAGGTAAACAATACGGAAAGGTGAGTAAGCAAGCACTTTTAACATCAGTCTGCCTCACAGAGAAACAAGTAACCTTCCCAGCTACACCTAAAACTTGGTGTTTCCAGTATCATTATCGACCTCAATATGCCATAAAATTGATCAACACATTTTCTGGTCTTCATGTTAAATTCAAAAGTTGGAGTAGAACTTTTAAACCCGAGCTCAGGCAATCAAGTTCCTCACTAAAGCTCTACTTCAGTTTCCACCAGGTTTCTATAAATACAATACTTCCTTGTTTTTCCTCACTGTATCTTTGATGATGACACTTTTATGCTTAGGACTGTATTTACACCGAGCAATAAAAAGAATAATAAGATCCCTCTCTACCTCAGTCTTTATAGTATCCATTCCTTCTGTATGCTCATTAAATCAAGTTTACTGGTTAAATATTCTAGTGCTTCATGAAGTTCAAAGAATAATTCCTTATTATCACTTCAGATGCTGCATTTTCCATAGTATGTTACCCAAACAGGGGAAATAGATGAAATGTCCAATTTTAGACTTCTGGCAACTAATACTGCACAACCCCACAGGCACATTAGCAATAGCAGCTTGATGTATCTGGATTTTCTTTGTTTCATAGGTAGCAGACAGGATTTTATTAGAGAGATCCAGGCTTAATATGTATTAATCACTCATGTGAAGCATATTTACCCATATGAAAATCATGCATATTTACTTGAGCTGTATTCTTTTTTACAAAGATAACTCGTATTACAGTCAATCTAGTGTGCTCTCTTACTCTGAAATACTTCTTCTTCAACTTGGCCACTAGCAATTTTAATACTTACTATTGCTCTCATCTCCGTATTTGTAAATGCACACTGGATTAGCAGGACTGAGGACAGAAAAACTTGCAGGAACAATGTCTATTATTCGCTGATGGTAGGAGAGTCTGGAAATAACAAGTTCCACAGCAGTAGAATTAAAAACAGAGTAACACCACAGCTAACGACTGCTTTATCATGTTTTGTCTGTATTTAATGTCCATAGAACAAGATTCAGGATGCCTACACAACAGAATGGTAGTTTCTGCTGGGTAGTAAGAACTAAGTAAACCAAACTTATTAGTAGATGCTTTTTTATTTTAACTGTGTGATGCTAGAGTTTCACCCTCATACAATCAATTTGCCTTGTGAAAAGGCTGCCTGGTAAGAAATTTTATGCAAAAACCTGAGATGCGCTGCAGAAAGCTAGTAAGATGTCAGTATTCAAAGCAGGAAAAATATTAAACCAGACATCTTCATTTTACTTTACAGCTGCATTTCATTCTCACAAAGGCTTAATTTGCTACCAGAGTTTTCAGTGAAATGGAAGAGCACCACAGAAAAATAAAAGCATTTGTTGTGCAGCACAACATTTTCACACTTCTGATATGGAAATCACCCAAACCTCAATTGTCTCCATGTAGGTTGCTGAATAACATAGACTCTTTCAACATTTTGCTCTTTCTCTCTCCTTTATCACCCTGATCTCAACGATTTTAAGCCTAGACTACTTATCAGAACTACTGATTATGCAGTCTTGTTGGGTTTGGAAATTTTGTTTATTTAGAGAGTTGTTTGTTAGTTTAAAGTAAATGAACATCAGAGGCACCTAGAAGAATCAACACTAGAGTCTCCATTTTTAGTACAATTAATGGTCAGTTCCCTCCTATTCTGTGAACGTTGAATACTTTCTAAGAATATAGCCTAAATTCTGGTTTTTTCAATACCTATGGTGAAGCATGTCTTTATGTAACTACAAGTGTGCATGGATAGCTCACTACCACCTGCATCACCTGTTTGTCCCTCTCTTTAAAGCAGTGTCCTATAGCAGGTTACATGAAAAACCACACAAACAACAGACTGATCTTTTAACTGGAAATGAATTGTAAGAACAACTGTGCCCAAGACAAGAGCCAAGTTAAAAGGACTCTGACAGTATTCAGCTGAAACTTTGCCTTGAATGCAACTACGGAAAGACCTTACTTACCGCATGCACTTTTCCAAAACCTCTCTCACAAATTTGGGTTTGGGTTTTTCAAGGTCCTGCGTAAGACAATCTGACCTATCAAAGGACAGAATGCAATGGCTTTTAGCAAAAGCATTTAGTCTTTTTAGTGTCTTTTTGGCTTAGTCTGATAGTACAAAGACAACGGCTGTGCTGGACCCTTGGAGTGTAGGCACTTTTAAGCTATTGATGTAAGTTAATCACTACTTCCTCATTGGCAATTAGCATTCCTGGAATGTCATCTCTGTATCATAAATTTTCAAGTAGCTTCCCTTCCCCCACCACATTAAAAATAATTTGTGGCTACAGTTAGCTGGCTTTCCCTCTCCTTAGGAAAGGAACCTTGAGGGATTTCATAGTCTGTTTCTCCCTCAGCTCTTCTTGCTGATTTCAAATGCATTGCAGGTAAAGAAAAGCCTGAAATACAGTTACTTGCAAGATTTGTGAAAAATAGCACCTTGTGAGAGAGATCCACAGAAGCACTGCCATCAAGGACCAGCCAGGCAAACTAAAATCATCTCTTTGAAGACTGCTGCCTAGTCAGTCAACATGGATGTATGCCAGGATAGCCACTTAAACCCACGGGAAGACAGCGCAAGAAACGTAAGTAAAGGCATAGAACCCTATCAGAAGAAGGAATGAACTCCTCTTCACAAGGACTCTCAGGTAGATCACCTACAGAAAGCAGGTACAGTCATAGGCTGTGGAAGCTACTCCATGGAAGACTTGGCCTCAAGGGGATCTCCCTTGCTACACGGTTGCCTGGAATGGAAATCTCAGGAAACCTGTGCTCAGACATTACTGGACTCCAGGGAGCTCCTCCTAGAGATGCCAGGTTCACAATGTGACACAGTAAGAACAGGCAGCAGGGCAAACTTCAGGTACTAGGATTTGGCAGGTGGGAAAAGCACAAGGTCTCAAGGACAAAAGTTATAATGAAAGGTTTAGGGTAAGGCAGAGAGCAAAACAACAGAATGAATACAGGATACAAAGAGCCAGTAAAAACCATTGAAAGTAAACGTATGGGGAGGCATTTTGGAAAGTTTGCTAGCAACTGACAGAAAGTGCAGGACAAATTGAAGAAATCACACTTCTGCTTTCCCTCTTAAAGGAATGCTTACACTGGCTTGAGATTTATCACCAAGTGCACCAGGGACAATATGACTAAAGAGATTATCAAGATAATCTACCACTGAGTGCTGACGAACAGATTACAAAAGGTCTCTAATAAGCTAGAGGAAAGCCTTTAACAGGGCCACCATATTGTGACACTTTCTCAGTATGTTTGAAATGTTAAGGTTTTAGCAATATCAGGTTTGAATCCAAAGGACTTACCAGTCTTCCCAGCTCCAACGGAATTGAAAGTTGCTCAAGTGGTGAGAAAACCAGTTAATAAATCTTCATTAAAATAAAAAGAAAAGTCAGTTAAATGTCAGAAGTGCAAGAAAACTTTCAGTTGAGCTTTTATTATAAATGCATTCAACTTTTCCAGGACAAGCCTGAACTCTTTAAGCTATTACAGAATTGAAGAGGCATTTATGTTAACAGATACAAAAGACTCAGTTTGGAGACTCAGAAAGAAGGTTTTATGGACAAATAGCCTGTCATGCTACACACGAATAGACAAAGTACTCAACTAGCAATTAAAGTGTAAACTTACTGTGAATATGAAACTTTCACATTTTTAACGAGTCATTAACCACTTTCGTACTCAATGCAGACTTCACTGAAACAGTAAAATCACGACCATTCTCCTCCTCTGGGGGGCACATATGCCATCAATTTCCCTTCCAAGTCACACCCCCGACCACTAGGGAGGAGGCACAGCGTGTAACAGAGGGCTACCCAGCCATCAGCAACTCTGAAGGCAGCAAAGTTGTCACCTATCTTAACTCTCCTGCATACACAGATAAGACCTGTGACTTCCAGGGGGGCATTCTTGGGAGGAGAGGCAAGCAGAAAATCCTCTGCTCTGTAGATCACTCAAAGCCAGAGCTCACAAAACATTCTGAATAAAATCAGGTAGCTCTCACAAGGCTTCTTGACTACTCTTCCCACAGCCTGTTTTCTTCTACACTGGATATTGAGAAATGTTTTCCACTACCTGCAAAACACATTTACCTGTCCACACATGTTGTATTCATCGTGTCCAAACGCATGTAGAGCATTTCTGTGGCTTGTGCAAGCTTAAAGTTTCTTATTAAGGTTTACAAAAAAAGAGGTCAGATAAGTCAGATGTTCTTCCTTTCAGGAATAGAATGTCATCAACTTTTTGCACTGGAAGCTCCCTGAGCCAACTCCAAAATCAAGCAAATCAAGTAAACCCACAGAGGAAAAAGTGAAATAAAAATATTTTGAGTTCCACCTTCTAATCCCAACCTGTTCTTCCATTATTGCAATAAGACTGCTGGCTTCTTCCACAGATGGACAGAATTAACATCATGCAACAAGCAATGGAAGTGTTACAGGCAAAGTTTCCTGCAGATATTGCAAAATATTAATACTGTAAAATATTAATAGTATTTTTTACTGTCCGTCCCATCAGCTACAGAACAAACAAAATAAAGACTGCATTTCATAAATGCTCCTGAGGAGCACAGAAAGGATACAACTTGTGGTAAAGAGCCAGGCTGAAGTTTGCACAGCTCAATCAGGAGTGTTGTGTACATGACTTCAATATGTGGTGGAGACGGCAGTTGAAACAACTCAGCAAATATTACCTACAGGAGAGGAAATCACAGAATGAGAGCACAGTCCAGTGTTGCCTTCCCAGCTTCACAATAGTGGCCATCAATCTTAAACAATTACCTATCCCAAAAGACCTGTATCTTTCT
The DNA here is from genome assembly GCA_013397295.1 of Polioptila caerulea. Lineage (NCBI taxonomy): Eukaryota > Metazoa > Chordata > Aves > Passeriformes > Certhiidae > Polioptila > Polioptila caerulea. The sequence continues at coordinate 87,100 of VYXF01002773.1, read as the reverse complement.
ATCAAATGCATGTTCCAGGAAAAAGAGAGAGAACCAATAAGAAGTAGTTGTAACACAACACTGTAGTAATACGGTCCACTCTCACTGCTCTTATAATTTCATACTAACACAACACCAGCATTACACATCTGTTATGCCTAACAAACATAGCATGTAACTGTAGAAATGGGCAGTTATAACATGACCTACTGCAGTGACACCTTACGATCTGAAAAATGCAGAAATAATTTATCTTGTTGAGTAGTGAACAATGAAGTCTAAGCATTTAGTATGAAAACAGTATTTGCATTAAAATTACATTTATATCTTTGCCACTGTGTCCTCCTTCCTCCTATACAAAACCATATATAAATAAAGTCACAACTTTAATCTGAGAATTACAACCAGCATTTCATACAACAAATATATATGCTCACTACCCTTTGGAAAAACCCTTCTAAGAAACGTGAAAATAACCCTGCAGTCAGCATTTGTGTTTTTATTTTAAAGTTTGTCTATAATAACAGCATGTCAACCTCTGAGTGCTAGAAAAAAAAGTCATCACTGTACAACATCCACCTCTGAGTTTCTGTTTATTTTGTATTCCATTCTCAACTAAATTTAAATTACATCAAAGGAGTCAGGAAACTTTGATTCATTACGGTTGATCAGTTTCCTCTTTAAATTTCTGAATAAAGCTTAAAGGAGCCTTTTTATTTTTTTTTTTTAGCAAAGTCTTGCTTTTATAAGAAATCAACATCCATTTATAGATTCCAAAAACATCACATGAAAACACATTGGCTAGAACTTGTTTTTCTAAGGGAGGACTTGAAAGCATGAAGAGACTATAAGATGCTGGGGAACCTTTCTGTGTCAGCATAATTTGGACATTTTGTTCACACTAGAAGCTAGGGAGAACTCTGTTAGGAAAATGGCTCAATTTTTCAAGTCAGGAAATAGCAACTGGACAATCAGTTGCATTCTGAAACTTGAGGCAAAATCATTGAATATACTTCAATGTTAAACCACAAAATTATTCCTAGTTTTATTACTGTTTAATGTAATACATTTAACAGTGTTCTGAATTCAGAGTAAAAAAAGACCAAGGTGACCAAAACTCATGCAACTTCACAGCAATTAGAATATTTGGCATTTTGGTGCCAGAAGAAATTCTCAATCCCACTTTAAGACCAATATTCTATATAGCATTATTTCTTGTATAATTAGCTCTGAAATTCATATTTATAGTTACTTATCACCCAACTGTACAGAACGTGCTCATTTGAAAGCTGCTGGTTGAATTTAACAAAATTATGGTTGATTCCCAAATCAAACTGTAATTTAAGGAGCCTACAGTAGAACTATCAGGGATGTGGTTACTTATGAAATACTGGAGCTACAAAGTGGTGATCTGTAAAATCCATACCTCTACTATGTGGTAGTTCAAAGGGATCTTGTTATTTCCTGGATAGCTCAACAGCTGTGCAGCACTGCAAAACCACAGACACGTTTAATTCAAATGTAACACGGCATATGCGATAAAAAAATCAAGTAAGAGAATTACAGAAAATGCTTAATTCTGGGCTAGAGTTCCCATAAAAACAGCACCAAACAAATCAATAATCCTTTTAAAATCTCTTATGCAACCCATAGTGCACTAAAGAAACAGCACAAGGACTTGCTAGCACTGCCTAAACTATGCTCTGTAGCTGTGTGCAGCAGTAACATGGCTTGAACACTATCCTGCTACCCTCAATGGTTTAGCACAGAAAGCCACGGTGATCTACAACTGTGGCATGTGTATGCGGAAAGGGGAAAAAAAAACCCACCTCAAACAATCAAATGTCCGGAATTACTTGAAAGCACAATTAAGCTAATGGTTTATACAAGAAACTCATGTTTCAAATGCCTAATCTTTTAATCAGGTCATTTGTGCAAAGTAAACCACTACCTCTCTGGCACAACTTGTATCTCTCCTCGTCTTTTACTTTCCTCTGAGAGTTAATGAAGACTATCCCAGTAACAGCAACACCACCAAATCTCTAGTTTCTGCTGGATCAAAGAGCTACAACCACAAAACTTTATCAAATGCCATCACCAAAAACATAATTTCTGCCCATTTCATGCACATTATACACGGTTTGCTAGCTTTCACACAGAAGTGTGACAGCTGTGGCAAACTATCTTGGTTATCAATTACCCACATCAGATAGCGTTTGGGCAGCAATGAAGCAAAGTGCCTTGACTGCCTCCTGGCACAGCTGAACTGAAACTGACGAAATCTGGCCCTGCAGTGACTCCCCAGAGTGAACTCAATTATCTCTGGCATGTAATTCCCACAGGAAGCATGACAAGGAGGTGTCCATAAACACCAATGCTCAGTCAGCTACAGATGAACCAGCTCCATGCTCACTGCCCCGACTAATCTGCATTCCAGGAAGCACAACACAACCACATTTTCCACAGAGAACCTATGAGAAATACGGCATGTCTGCATACATTTAGCAGCGTATTCTGTATTATCAAGGGATTCCCTTCCCCAAGAAACTCCTGCCCTCTGGATTACACAGACTCCCCCTTATCTGGATGTTATGGATTCATATTGTATTCTGGGCAACAGTTTCAGCACAGATAAATGCAGTAAATAAACTTTTACCACCAGCTTCAGGAAAGGTTTGATCGCAAGCTCTTGCCTAACTAGTACAGGACATATCCCTGCTGGCACCAAAGCCACAGTAGCATTTAAAAAGTGCTAGGGCCCCCAGTACTAAGCTCCTCCTACCAAGTCTTTCTTTCTTTCCAGTGGGATTTGATGATGCAGTGGAGGTTCTCCTCTATTACAAATCTCTCAACGGAGTGGCTGCCAGGCATGACAGGACCCTGGTAAGGAAGGAGTGAAGACTCATGAAGCTCACTGTTAATGCAGTAGTACCACAGGCAGTAAGCTTTCTTAGACACATTCGCAGGTAGAACAAAGTAGTTCAACTCCCATGTAAACACCATGAGGTCTCAACTGCCCTATATCCTTCGGGACTGAAAAGCTGGTATGACACATTTCCACACAAACCTCAGAGTCACTCATGTTTAAAACAAAATGAATACTAGGACTAACTAAAAGAAGAGATAAGAACAAAATTAGAGAACATGATTCCAAGTTCATAGAGCATCTGCTTCTTCCTTTGCTTGGTGGAGTCACTGGGCAGGGTACCACCAGGCAGCCTTGAAAAAAATATCACAGCTGAGCTAGACTATAATAAAGCCATGGAGCGGAAAGAATACACACTCACGGTCTTCTTCACTGCAAAAACCAGAGGCCAGCAAGCAAACATAAAAGGCAGCAGACTCATGCAAAAGGAAGTATAAAAGCATTTGGGAAAAGCAGTACATATTCTTTTCCTGAATTCCTCTGTTCCACAAGATGCACCAAAAATTTTTAACAGACGTTAAACATTGCAACAAATATCTAGTCTAGAAAAAGACTGGAGTCACCAACTTTTTGGATGCAAAGTCTAACTCTGTGAATGTAGTTTTACTAGAGACATTAGAAAATTCAGTCAACACGGTCCTCTAAATGACAGCACCACAACATCTTACTCCCTAAATTCTGCTGCTCTCAAACTTGCTTTTTACAGTAACTTGGTCACTTAGCCCATTTCTGCAGAAGTACCAAAGCAAAACGGCTGCTGGCCCTCCAACCACTCACTGTCCTGGGAGAAAGGACATTGCATTTTCACCAATATAGCCCCGGGAACCTAACTGTGAAACCCACTCACCACTCCCCACAGCAGTCACGTACCTCGGGGTCATCCGTGTAGTCAAACATCCTAAAAATAACCCTTGGCATCGGGTATACAGAATCTTCAGTGTGAGGTGGGGGTGTGAAGGGAGGCAGATTGTGTTGCAGTGCCTCGCAGAGAACGCTGTCAAAAGCCAAGTAGGGCCTCAGGATGTGCCGCTCTTGCCAACGGTCTTTTTTCAATTTCTGAATCTGAGACCAAAGGCAGTCTAAATACTAAAGGAAAAGGTGAGAAACATTAGATCTGCTGAACCTCTGAAAAAACTGGCAGTTTGCTGAACTATCTGAAATGTATACATTCCATACTACATTCGGAAAAAAACAGTTTCTTAAACTGATGATTCAGTAAACCAACAAATAATTTAAGAACTCTAAATGCCAGAACTATTCCTAAGTCCATACAGTTGTGTGTCAGTAAAATTCAACTGCTGGCGATTTTTTAAACACCAACAGGCACCTCAGGAGTCCCAGTGAAACTACAGCAGTGAGCAGTCACTACTCTTTGGTGGTATTAAAAGAGTTAAAATATCCCAGCATGCTCACAAAGATGGCATTGACACTTGTGCAACTGGCAGTAGTCTTGATTTGTTTAATTATTCCAAGAAGTTTGGAGGCCTGTCACCTTACTGAATGCAAGTTTCAAGTTATAATATTTGCAAGAAATGTTTTTACATGGAAGGGCTTAGCATTTACTAAAATTATGACACTACAAAACATGAACAAAACTAGTAAGAAACAACAAAACTAGTAAGAAACAGCTAGCATGTGATGTGAACAGTCACATCTGCAAACACGGTGAGTCTCAAACACAGACAGCTAATCTCTCCTCTACTGAACTAAATAACAAAATTCAGAGAGTGGGCAGCCAAAAAACTCCTATGGACAAACTGATCATAATCAGAAAGGTCATCCTCCACACTATGTTTAACAAGATAATTTTTTTTAAGACTGTGACTTAATTAGAACAGTGAACACACCAAGTTGCAAAATATCCCAGAAAATCAATTTAGATCCCACTTTCCAACATTTCTCCCATAAGTTAGGGGAAGGAGAAAACCTCAAGAATATCCAAAAAGGCAAATCCCATCCTAAGCTAGCCTGATGCCACCTCTCCTCTCCAGTATTTTTGGCTTAATTGTAAAGAAAAATAGCATGGTAATATCTGTATACAGTTTCTGTGTATTTGTTTAGCATATTCCTATAGTTGAGAAAAAACAAAGCCACTACAAAGGCTTCTTTCTTGCAGTGGGAAAACATTTAAGGGTAAGTAAGGAATTACAAACATTCTGTTTCACACAAAAAGTTCTTTTAACATAACGCCTATAACCTCCAGTTCAAAATCAAACACTACAATTTACTTGATAACATCTTCCCAGGGGAAATGTTCTTTTCTTTGGAAAAGAATCCTCCACACAGAACTTGTTGGAATCAATGGCAAACAGCAGTCAAATCAAAGCATTCATGCTCTTAGAGATGCCTTTTAATTTCATTATAAAAGAACACCTCAGTAAAAAATTATTTTTCCAACTTTCTGAAGGAATGTAGTGTAAAGTCAAATTACCTCTTCTTGTGGGTGTGGTTTGTCAGCAGTCCACACTTGCAGCATGGGCACATGAATCTTCTGGCGGCGTCTGTTTAAACAGAAGAGAAAATCTGACCTTTAATTGACTAATTTAGGGCAGCAGTTTTGTTTTTATTGTGAGGGTACAACTATTAATTCTCTTCAGCTAATGAAGTCTACAGTAGATAAAAAACAGGTTTGTGATTCCTTAAAATATCTCTTGACTACATTAACTTGAAGACAGTTAACCTAGACAGAAAGCAGCAACACTGCACAGCACAATAATCTCTCAGTATTAACAGCACACTTACTGCTCCAGCATGAGCTGAACAAGACTTTAAACATAGCCTAGAACTAGACAAGATTTTTCCAATTCAAAAATCTCTTCACCTACTGCATTTCTAGGACTAAGCTCCCCCCCACAAAATGGTTCATACCTAAAGCTTTAGAAAACTTTAAAGTCAGCAATAATCAATGCTATTACTTCACACTTTAATAGATACCAAAAAAGTGTTTCTAACCATTTACAACTTACTTCAGATAACTTTCTGTCTGAGACAAGAGACGATCCATTTCAGCATCCTTTTTCTCATATAACTCCTTTCCAACCCAAGGCAAAGATGACAGAAATGCAAACATATACCAGTCACATCGCACCTGTAGGAAGGTAATACGCCAAAACCTGAGCACACAAGTAAGCTCCAGCAGATTTTGTACACACACACTTTTTAAATTAAAACATCAGCAAGTTGTTTTGGGGGAATGTAAAGACCAACAGCTGCAGATTGGGTAAGCAAGACATGAGGAAAAATATTCATGCTTGTAATGTGTAATTCTTCACTTGAACTGTGTTAGGCAGACTTAAAAACGGGATCCATGGCATTGCTTTTAAAGTTCTCCTGGATATTGTCAGTATGGCAGAAAAGCTAGACACTCTGCAATTGCTACAGTAAAGTAAAATAAATTCAATTTGGCCACTTCACTATAAAGGATCATACTTTTCTACTGTATACATATTTCCTAATTGCTCCTTTTACTAATGGTCACAAATTGTATTGTGTCAATCCATTTAGATCGCCCTCCCTAAAACCTCCCTGTTCTACACATGACAGAACAAACCATACAGACAAATTGTGACACAGGCCCAGGGAGCCTACAGATCTTTGCTTACTTGGGGTACGTCCTCCTCCTGTGTCACACTCACAAAGTTCTCAAACATAGCTACCATTGAAGGCGCAGCTATTACGTGACAATTCACGAGATCGGATAGAAAACGTACCTAAAGAAGAGAAAAAAAAAGTTCAAAATGAATACCTTTTAAACTGGCTGCACAAGAAGAAATAAACATTACTGAAATGATTAAAACAAACCACCAATAAAAGTACAATACTCATTCAGTACCACAAGAGCTGAAATACTGCACGTTGTAGACTCAAGGACAGGCATCACACATGCTCCGTACTATATTATTCATTATTATGTCTTTAATCCCTCCCACTGCAATAACATCATAGGGATAATATTCCTAATTAAGGAATAGTGGGAAACAAATCCATTCTATAGGAGAAAATCCTTGAACTTCTACTATCTATTCCATACAGAATCAGATTTCTAAAATAAGAGAAATTCTAGCAATTAGATCTTATTAGCAAAAGTGTCCTACAGTTGATCGAATATCAGTCTCCTGACTAGAATCTTAATTTTCACCAACGGGTTTCATAAGAAGGTGGGGAACTCAGCAGTGGCCTTCTAAATCAAACACTGCTGGACTTCTAATATCTTTCAGCAGACAAAAATCTATAAGCAGCAAGAATGGAACAAATGGTTTCAAAGACAGGTAACACTTAAAACTGACTGCTTGATCTTCACCCCTCATCAGCAGAAGGAAACCAGCCATCAAAACAAGCTTTTAAGAACTACAGTGTTCATTTTCTTCTCAATTTTTTTTTTCCATAGGAGCCACAAGATTGTCGTGTACCTCTGAATATAAGGGAATTGCATTAAGGTTCTTTTAGTTTTTACATTTGACTGAAGAACAAGCAGTAAGAAGCATCTCTGTTTAACACAAATTTAATTTTTCATTGTGAAAAAAATACAGTTGGAAGTAAATTTTGCAAATGTAATATGACTCCTTGCCCCTGAAGAAGAAAATACTTCTCACATAACACACATTTCCTCGTGGAAATATTTACAGTGCACTGCACATTGATGGCAAAAGACAATGTAACACACATTGCAAGGTCCAGCTCTTCTGTAACAACAGGGTGAAAGGAGGAAAGAAAAAGCACGTGAAACAAATAAACAAACAAAACTCCACTTACTAAATGCACGGCTTCATTGTACATGTTTACTTTCAGACATTCTTTAAGCTGACGAATCATGGCTTCTACGAATTCTCCGCCAAAATTGTAGTTCCTGGCATTCAGCAACCCCACCAATGTCGTGTAAACAGTAAGCTTTTCTGGTAGAAGACGTGCACTGACACAGAGAAAGAAATACTGTGTTAATTGTTTATTAATTATGTGCCAATTGGCCACTGCATGGCATCTCAGAATCTGATTGCTGTAAGTTAAACTTGCCTTGTGAGGAAATGAGGAAAGACGTGATCTTACAGTTTTATCCCACAGTTAATATCTACAAAAATTTTAGTTCTGTTTTAACCACAGAGATTCAGAAAAGCAGTTACCACTTTTCCAGTACACCTAAAACATCTCCTTTTCATTTAGATCTAGTTACTGAGTATACCAGCAGGTTGGACAAAAAACATCAGTGACAGAATTTACTGCAAAAATGCAAGTTGTTTTAAGTTCACAATTTAGAAGTAATGTTATTACACAGCACAGGGAGGGCCAGGTCCTCCTGTAAAAAATTAGTTTTCCTCCACTGTTTTTGTATGCATGTAACCCTACTTTCAGGAATGTCTTTCTGCTAGCAGGGAAGAAAGCACACTATTCACCTTTTATTGAACACATTGCTACAAAATAGACTTATCTGCAAAACCTTAGCATATGCTATAGAGTCTGCACCACATCATTTCTTCTGACTTGTCTTATTTACGTCCTGCAACAGACCCTGCACAACCCCTCCCTCAACACCACTCAGTGACCCTGACATGGCACCTCTGCTCCTGCACTTTGCCAGGGAGAGGAAAGAGAGCTGGCAGCCACCAGAGTCTGGTTTCTGGTATCCCCACGTTCCCAGTTCCTCTCCTCTGGCAAATGGGCTTACAAAGACATGAGCACATCACTGCTAGGAGCAGAAAGCAGTAAGAAAACAGCACAGATAACATAGGTAACTGTACATCAGCCTGTAACGTTGGTGGTCTTAAGCATTTCAAGTGGAAACAGGATTTTTCCCAGCATTGCTGCTGCAGACTGCAGCTACTGCAGACCAGTTCTGATGTTTCATCTACCTGCTTCGAGTCTTTATACACTTTTCAAGTCAAAGCAACGTAAAGAGGTCTTTTTCTTGAATCACACCCAGTACATAATGAGCTTATTCCTCTATTTATTTCGTTTGTAGTAGACAAACTACGCTATGACAGCAATCAGGAGCTAAAGCTATTCATAGCCTTTAAACTACCTTAAACACTGAACTTATGCACAAAAAAAGCATATCTCATATTCCCAGACTTCCTTAATACATACACAGTACACAGTATCCTTAGTATCTTGCTTTTGTAATTTGGCAGATCAGCTTCCAAAACACCAGCTAGGCCCTCTAGGTTGCTCTCCAAAGATGAATTACTCTAAAATGAAAATAAAAAAAACGTTTCGTCATCAACCAGGCAAAACGAACTAGTCAGACGCTCACATGTAAGACACTGAAGTTGGACTTCCTTTCACATCCTCTCATTTTTCAGGGCAACAATCCCATCAGCAGCGAACATCTGTCCTCGCTTGTCTGAGAGGCGCAGCCACTCCTCAGAAGAGCTGCACCCGACTGCCCAGCTGAGAACTTCAGCGCTTCCCAGGGATGCAAGACCTGGCATCACCTCAGGAGCACCCCGGTAGCGCGGCCGAGCATTGATTAATGACGCGGCACGAGGTAAAACACCTTGTTTTTCAGATCATCGAGATCTTTTGTTCTGCCCCCCCCCCCCCTCCCCACCAGCCCCACTGTGCTGCAGGCAGAGCAGTTAATTTTTTTCACATCCTTCGCAGACTATAATAATCATCACCACCACCCCTAGACACAATGGTAACTACTCCCTGGCCGTTTATCACCTACTGGGAAACACCACGCTACGATCTGAGCACTTGACCTCCACAGCACGTGGCTTAGCAAAAAACGGCAACTTTCCATCCATTTCATAAAATAAGTAATTTCTTTGAGGGTCGCTACTACAGACGAAGTGCTCCCACACCACGCGAGGGAAGGGGAGAGGGAGAAGGGAAACGAGGCTTTAACTCTCCCGAGCCGCCGGCCCGCCTACCTTCTCTCCCACCCTGCAGATGAGCGACTCGAGCCTCTCCTCGATCTCCGACGGCTCGGACGTCCTCCGTCTCTTGTGGGGCTGCCCTGCTCCAACAACACACCGAACACAGCGTTACCGACGCCGCAGAAGCCCTGCTGCTCCTCCATCCCGCCCAATCCACCCTCCCTGCCGGGCCACCTCGGGGGNAGGCCTTTTCCCTGTTCGTCAAAGCCAAGGAGGTGCCGGCCGCGTCGCGGTGTCCCGGCGGCGGAGAGGGCGTGCGGTGGCGGTGCTGCCGGCAGGCGTTCGAGGAGCTGCCCGGCATCCACAGGCACGTGGCTCTGCACCACTCCGCGGACGTCGGGCGGCAGGCGGGGCTCGGAGCGGCGCCGGCGGAGGCCGCAGGCAGCCCGGCCCCGGCGGACAGCGAGGCCCGGCCGAGCGGGCACTCCTGCAGCAGCCCGGATATCTGCTGGGCGCTCCCGGACACGGGCCACGTCAGCCATGAGGAGCTGACAAGGTAAGGAAGCCCCTCGCCGCTGTGAAGGCCCAGGAGTGGGGTATTGGGCTTTACACAGCCAGCTGGCAGCAGTACTCCTTATGAGATTCAGTAAAGCAACGCTTCTGGAGTACAGGAAGAGTCTTCCCCGATATTGCTCTAGATCTTGGGATTCTTTGGGTATCCTTTATATAGAGTTAGATCCACTGCAGTTTTTAATGGTAGATTGAGCTACCCGAGCTATATCATAAAGCAGGCCTGTATGGGTGTTGCTTGACAGCTTGGATCTGTAAGGAAGGACCACAGCAGAAAAGAGAAGAACAGTAGGATATGCTCTGCACGGGTTCCTTTCTGCTGCTCGTTCAGGTTCCTGAAGGGCTCATTTAATTATGAAGAAGATTCACAAAAATGTTTCTGACTATGACAGAGTTCGGCTTGTGCCGCACAGGATGTGGGAACACGCAATCTCACAGAAAATTTTGGCTCTTTAAATTTAGATAGGTCAAACACTTGAGTTTTCAAGTGCCATTTTGGCTAAGTGAGGGTTTAAAGGCGTGCTTGTGTGCACAAAAGTCAGCAA
>VYXF01002773.1:36216-69828 GCA_013397295.1 Polioptila caerulea | reverse complement strand
GTCATGAAGGAGATAAAGAACACTGCCCCGCCTGATTTCAACTGATGGTGGTAGAATACACACCTCTGGTTACATCTTGCATTGCAACCTAAGACATTTCTGGTGAGCTCCATCTGACTGCCTCTGTTTTGTGCTAACTGTAGCTGCTTACTGTGGATTATGCCTGATGAGGTGTTCCTGGCTGTGGATTTGCTGTAAGGATCCTTACATCCTTGGGTGGTAAACAGGAGCACAGCAAATAGCAATTAACAGCAGCTTTGGGCATTTTTTTCCACCAGAGGGTTTGTTAGTGCCAAACTTCTACAGCATCTTTTTGTGGATTTGGAAGAGGATTATTTTTTGTTCCCATTTTTTTTGGTAGTTTGTGGGTTGTACATTTGGCTATTTCTTTCCTTTTTTTCTCTTTTTCCTCCTGTTTTATAGCTTTTTATGGTGATGGTTCCTATTACTCTGGCAGGTTGCTTGTAGGGTGATTTTTTTTAATAAGGTAAAGGACTTTGCTGGTGGAGTTTTTAGTTTTTCAGTAGATTAAGAGTTCTAAGCCCCGAGCGTTGAGAAACTTCATGTCAATTGAAATTGTACTGAAAGTAATACATGTCTGTGGAAATTCTCCATTGTTATCAAGAANTCCTTTGTTTTGTTTTTGTTTTGTTAAAGGAATCCATTTATCCCCTCAGGAATTTCATAGAGAAGTAGAACAGTATTTGTCTCAGGCCACTCAAGGACAAAGCAATACCATCTTGCTGGACTGTAGGAACTTCTATGAAAGTAAAATAGTAAGTGCTGCTAGCCTGCTTCTTTACAGGTGCTGGGGTGAAGTATTTATGATTGTGAGGGTGTAATGTTACTGTTTAAAGAGATTACATACTCCAGATTGACTGTAACGTGTACAAAATGCAGTTTAGTAATGAATATTAGACACAAGCAGTAGAGGACCAGCCCAGCAACTCAGGATGGAGCCTGGCCAAGTGTTTATACAGTGTGGGGCAGGAAGAAAATAAAGTGATCCATACAATGTGAGCATGAATGTTTGAAGTAGCATAATTTGTAGGGATGTTATTCAGCATTTTTTGTCTTGTCTCATCTGTCAAAAAGAAAGGGGCATCCTGCTGTCACAGCAATCACCCCTCATGCAACTGTTGTGGTTTGTCCTCTCTCTGACAGTTCTGCTTAGCTCTCTCTTCTTTGTTTTGATGAGGAGACTTGCTGTGTCCAGAATCTTCCTACAGATTTTTAAGAAATGTTTTGATGCATAAATGCAGCTGCGGAGCTGCATAAAACAGCTGCAGTGAGCTGAATATAAAGGTTTGGTACTTCCTCTAGTTTGAGGCACAGACCTTGCTGGTAACAGTGCTTGTAACCAGTTGCATGGCAATCTGTTGTAATTGCAGGGACATTTCCAGGGCTGTCTGGCTCCAGATATCAGGAAGTTCAGCTATTTTCCAAGCTACATAGATGAAAACCTGGAGCTTTTTAAAGACAAGCGTGTCCTGATGTACTGCACTGGAGGGATTCGCTGTGAAAGAGGCTCTGCTTACCTTAGGAGCAAGGTAAGATATTCTGGGGGCACAAGTGTCGGGGAGTTGAGGCTGCTTTGAGAGCACCTGTCTTTGTCTTGCTGGTGAATTCTTGCTGTGCACAAACTGCAGAATGTGCAGGTGGGAAGATAAATGCCTCTGACATGTGCTTGTCTCACGCTGTCTGTCAAGGACCTGGATAGTTCAGTGGCTCAGTATGACCTGTGTGGACTAATGTCACAGCAGTGAAAATAATTACATAACCCATTTCCTGAGAAGAGGTATTTGTAGCACTATTTTAGGAGGGCTTGAAAATACTCTGCAGTGTTTCCACAGACTGTCTCGTTTATGCTCTGTGGTCATTACTGTACAGCTTGAGCGTCTCAGAGTGGTAAAAATTAGCCAGTCAGTGCTTTTCCCAGTGTTGCAGAACTAAATGCAGCACAATGCATTGTTCTAATTGTGTTCTAAAATTTCCATCCCACTCTTGTCCTGGATCCTTCTCTCAAGGATCAAGGGAACAGAACACAAAGGTTCTCCAGAGATTTAAACCTTGGGGTTCTTTTTTCTGCTGCGTCATTGTGAACCCTGCGAAGGTCTGCTTCTACTAACTGTAAATTAAATAAAAACTTAAAAAGATCACAGATCAAAAGCAGTTGATCTGTGATGCAGCAAACCTTCTTCAGGTGAGGAGGTTACCAGCTTCTTTTGAGTGTAACATTAAATGAAGAGTTGGGTTTGTGCCAACTAGCCAGCATTGTGGAACTGCCCAGTACTCCCTGGTGGCACTGCCTAGAGCTGTGGCTGCACATGGTGCCATCTGATGGTCACTGAGAGGCTGCTGCTTTTCACTGACCCCTGGCATTTTACAGCATTTGCTTTGGGAACTCTGGCACACCACCACTGCTGTGGTCTCCTTCAGCTTTTCTGCTAATATGCTTTAAACAGGCAGTGTGCAGAGAGGTTTACCAGCTAAAAGGTGGAATTCACAAGTACCTAGAAGAGTTTCCAGATGGATTCTACAGGGGAAAGCTGTTTGTATTTGATGATCGTTACGCCATTTGTTCCAATGAAGATATCATCTCAGGTAGGACTAGATAATGTAAGTGCAGAAGGCTGGGAAGCTATTGCAATAATTTCCAGAGGTGTGCAGGATAGGGACTGCCAAACTGGCCTGTGTAGCTCTTCCTCATGCTTGGTTTGATCTTGTAGTGCTGTTACTTCTTGTGGTGACTATCAACACCATAGCTTTAACACGTAAAACAGAAATGCAAGGAAGGGGGGTCACTAAGAGGGTTTCACTAAAACTGGAGCAGTAGAAAGAAATATCCCCTGCAGAACAGCTCCATTGTGAGCCATCTGCCCCTATGGAGACATATGTCCAGCACTCCAGCTGTCGTTACCTGCTTGTTGCCCACAGTGCTGATCAGACTGTGGTGGTCCAAGTGACCAAAGTCTTAAATAGTTCTCCTGCTGCCTGCAGTCCTCTGCTTCAGCAGTCTCACAGAATATGAACAAAGACTTCCAGGTATTGGAAGAGTAGTGGCGTTATGCTTTACAGCACTGCGTTATTTTCATGCTTAAGAAATTCTGTATCCAACGGAATTTCAGCAGTCTTTAGTTAAAGTTGTTTAAAATATTGCCTGATCTTCAGGCTGGGATTGCTCTTCAATTACTGCAAATTAAGTAATCTCTTATTTTGCTGTCAGTTGCCAGATAAAACAAGTAGCTGGAATTTGGCCCTAGCCCTTTTTTTTGAGGAAGTAGTGCTGTTCTTTCTGAGTTGGTAACTTTTCAAGCATAACCTCCCATTCCTCCTCTGCTATTGCTCTATACATCTTGAAGGGGCCTGACTTGGTGTGGGAACAGAACACACTCTGGATACGTCACAGCCATCCCTACAGAAGTTTCAAGGGGAAGTGCTGTAGTATGCACCTTCTTGGTACAGCTAAAACTGGGCTGGAGCTTTCAGTTAAAAGAGTTAAAACCTGTGATGTTCTGGAAGGACTCTACCAGGACTGCAAATGGCACCCTGTCTGCACAAGCCATTGTTTGTAGATGGAAGGAAGTTCCAGGCATCCCCTTCTCCAGCAGGTGACATGCCTGCATACTGGCTTAGTTGCTACCTGCATGTCTTTCTTCTTCTCTTGGCATTAAGAATCTTTAAATCTGTCTATTCAGAGCTAGAGAAAGCACTAGTGAGCACTCTCCTCTTTTCCAGAGGGAAAACTGTCTTTAGTACATCAAAAAAGATGTTTTAGAATGAACTAGGTTCTAGAAGATCAAGCTAAACAGGAATTAAAAACCTGCAATACAATAGCCACTCAAATGAGAGCTGGCAGCCCCCTGGTGCCTTGGCAAGCCCTCTGCAAGGGAAGAGCCAGAGCAGTATGGGTGTTAACTTTCTCTTTTCCTCCTCCCTCCAGCATGCAGATACTGTGGGGTGCTGTGGGACCAGTATAAACTTTGTTCCAGTCAGCACTGCCGGCAGCTTGTCCTGACATGTCCAAGTTGTTGCAACAAAGGTCTTACGGCTTGCTGTCCTGTTTGTCAAGAGAAGGAGCTCAAGGTGACTTCAAGGGCTTCAGGACAGACGCTTAAAGAGGAGTGTGAGTGTACAAGGAGACGGCCAAGGGTGCCAATTGAACGTGTCTCACCAAGGATGCTGGACACAGGAAAAGATTAAGCTGTTTCATTGATTAATCTGGCATGTGCTCTTGGGAAGGGCTGCTGTAACCAGATCTCTATCTCTTAATAAGTTAGTTAGGTTTGAAAATTATGAAAATATGTTGATTTGGAAAGTCTTGTTCATATGCTGCCTTTAAATATGAATATGCCCTGAAAACCATCCATTACTTGCCTGTAAATTACCAGAGTGCCCAATCCATCACCAGCACTACAGGATTCCTTTCTTTGGGTAGTCTTGTAGTGTGGCCTTTACCATGGGGATTTTGGAGCAGAGTATCTGCAATGTGACAGAGCTGCTCACAATTCAAGAGAAACTGAAGGAATTAAAGAACAATTCCATTTTTTTCTTCCTGCATGGAGATCAACTTGTCTGACCTCTCCAAGGATCATGCATCTGCTTCAATAGCTTGCATTAAGGTGTGCAAACAGCAGATTTATCAATTTGGTGTGGTTATGTAACCAGATTAGATCCTGAAGATATATTGCACATGCACGCCATTGACCTCCATCCCTTGCTTTATACCAGTGAGAAGCAAGGCAAAGTTACCTGAAATTACTGACTTAACTCTCCTGTAAAACTGGCTGAAAGCAGCATAAGGAGCTGGAGCAAAGGCCCAGAGATACTGTTTGCCCAGCCATACTTGTGTGACCTATAGGATGAACAGCAAACCAAATCTTCTTTCCAGTGCTCAGTCTCCCTGGGAACTGTTTTTTCCCCTCAACTTGTCAGCGTACGAAATATGCAGGGCTCAGCTCTGCTTGCACTAAAAAACCTGACAGCTTGAAGCAAGTTGAAACAAGCACACAAAGAGGGGAGCACAGAGACTGTCAAAATACCAGCACCATGGCACTGGAAGTGATGCATGTGTGCATAAATATCAGCAACAGCTATGAGTAGACTGCAAGATCCTTTATCCAAGTTAAATAATTCAAGTTCTGGGGAGCATTTGTCCTTCTTAAACATGAGTTGAGTTAAAAGCTGCAAGATGTTTGTGCAATTTCCAGCACTTGTTAGTGGAGAAATTTTCTTTGAAGGGATCTACAGCAGATGAGCTTAAAATACTGCCCCACATGCTGTATTGTGTGCCTGATGCTGTAGAATGTACAGAGAGGATTTACTAATAGTGTGGAAGATGTGTCTTGACTGAAAAATGTCTTTCAAATTTACTGTCATTCTGGGAACTAAACAGTAAGTCATTGGGACATCAAAATCACTAGGTTTGGGGTTTTTTTTACCGGAAATACTTTTAAAAGCAAGAAAATAGTTTCTTAGGGTTCTGCAGTTGCTTGATGACAGGGCTAGGTTATTTTCTTATAGATTGTACCTTTCTCCCTTGGTGCTATTAATTCAGCAAGGCCTCATTGTTAGCTTGACTGGGAGCTTAAATACATGGGCATTGGTTCCATTAAAGCCGTGACAAACATTTCTTCTTGCTTCCAGTATTGCTGCCATGAAATCATCTGTTCACCAGCTGTTCTCACGACAATCCCATTAATGAGGCAAAACCCTGGAGTTTAGGAATATTTCCTTTGGGAATATTTCTAGATTAGTATTTAATAGTAAATCTGCGAGCAACCCATCCTTGAGAAGAAATTAGAAAATTCTCATCAGTAGGCAACCTTCAGTGGAAGTCTGAGCAGTGCCAATGTCTCCCTTGCTCCCCGGTCCCTGTTGGCCAGTTAACCTCTGTGGTTTTGAGGACTGGAGTGTTTGTGAAGAAACATGCCAGCTCTATTTGTCTGGTCTAAAGCACTGATGGGGAGTGCCCCATTGATCTTCCTGTGTTAGGCTAGAAACACAATTTTATTATTCAGTCTATCAGCAGGTCTGGAATACTGTAATAAATTTGTAATGCTGTTTCTGTATCACTTACCAGTACAGGATGGCAACAACTATATTTTATATGTAAATTTCTGAAACATCAATGATAAATAACCTTTTGTGCTTCCATTATAATTTTTTAAGTACTGCACAAATACACTTCACATGTTATGTTGGTGGTGCTTAATTCTGCAGAGATAAACACTGAAACCTAGCTAGTCTGCCCCATGGTAGATCTGGCTACAAAATACAATTCTCCTGAGAGCCCCTCGCAGCTGGAGATTCTACCTCAAAGGCAGAGGGGAGCCATGAGGCCTCTTCTGGTCCTTGCTGCACTAAGGCAAGGGAGGAGAAGGATTTGAGATGTACAGATGGAGTCCCATAAAGCCATGTTCTCTCTGCTGCAGAGAGCTGAGAGGGGGATAAGAGACTGTCTTAGCCTGCTTCTTGCAAGTTAGCCCTTAAGGGGCTCTTTGTCCTATTTTCTGGGTTAGTTTCGTCAGATTCATAGAAATAAGGATTTGCCATGTGGAAAACTATGTGGTGGCATCCAGACATCTCAGTGGTAATGCCTGAGAGAAGGCCTATGAGCTCCAGGAGAGGGAAGAGTTTTCAGCAGGATGGGCAGTGACTGCCAGATGCTGCAGTCACCAGATGGCTTTTCCTCCCTTTTTCTGGGGAGCTGCTGTGCCCATTTGCTCCTTAGTATCCCATTTGCTGGGACACATTTGCTCCTAAGTATCGCCATTTTGTAGCTCCATTGCTGCACAGCTTAAAGCCTTTCACCACACAGCCTGATGCCTCAGCACTGCCCGTCTCTGCTGCACCACCCTCAGCTGTCACGTGCATCCTGCAGCAAGACAGCTCTGTGAGGATCAGCCAAGGAACCTGGAATGATCCCGTCAGCTTAATATACCTTTGGGCTGCAAGGTTAATGTGGATGCTGCTACAGTGAAACACAGGACAAAGCTCTTATCTTTTTTTTTTTTGTTGATGTTAAGGGCTGTAGTACTCATGGTAGTGCTCCCTAGTCTGCCTATGCATCTCCTTGCATGTCTGTGCTTCTAAGTACCACCAGGGTTTTCCAGGGTGGGATCCATTTATGCTCTGAAACCAAGGGAAGAGCTGAGCCTGTTTTGTGCAAATCCAAATGGATGGCTCAGCTGAAAGTGTGTGGCTCTAATTCGATGATTTAGGTGGTCATTTCAAAGTCTTCAAAATGCACGTTGAAGGAAGTACTTTTTTAAGTCTGCCACTTTTTTCATTTTAATGTTTTCTAGTATTTTTCTTTGACATTCATTTTCTGATACAGAACTTGCACAGTGGAGGAAACAAGCTATGGTGAAGCATTTTATATGACACCATGAGCACACTTACTAAGATTTGAAGAGCAACAAGTGTGTTTCCCACACTGCCAAATACTGTTTCTCTGCTTTGCTGGTCAGAGCTAAGTCGTCAGTGGTGTTTGTGCACAAGCTCTGAAGAAATCTCTGGGACTTTTGCCAGAATGTATGTAAAAGGCTGAAAAATTTTACTTTTTAACAGACATTTAAAGGCAGATTTCTAGCAAGAGAGAGCATTTTTTAGGATGTGTCATCTGCCCAAGATTAAGGTTTCAGTACAGCAATGCTTCTTCCATGGAGACTTCTTACTGATCAGGATCCCCCCCACATTAACAGTGGGAGTTTTGGAAGTGCTGGGTCCAGTTCACTGCAGGTCTGGGAGATCCACAAGCCTGTAGGGAGTTCCTCCCAGGCTGGATGATGAGTGTACACTGACAAAAAGCTGTGAGATTGTACGTTGCATAAGTTCAGATTTGGGGTATTTCACTTCACAGCTTTTTTAGGGCACAACATTTATTCTTGCACTTATGTGGACATAAGAAACAGCAGTAAAAGAAATAATTCCTAGCAGAACAAAATTTAATTAATAGACATGGTCATCTAGACAAAACAGCAAAAGGAGAGAATTTGACCTGTCTCCAGTGAATATCTGGACAAACACTTTTAACATTAGGAAACTGAAAGGAGTGGGGGATAGAAGAGAAGGTTCTCATTTGCCGGTTAGTTTGGTCATCTTTGGGGGTTAGGGTTTGCTTCATGCCTCTAAGAATGACTGTTTTCTTCACATGTACATGGGATTGAAGGATATTCACCCATCTGAACCACTCGATTTTTGAGACTCTTATATTTGGTGGCCTTAAGTTCCATTTAATCAGGGGGTGGATATCAGTTTTTTGTAAGAAACACTGGGATGCATTTGAAACAGCATCTCCAATTAAATGATTCAGCAAATGTTGGTAAGAAATTGTAACTCACAGTTCTTGAAATTAGCCATGTTTCCAGATGTTAGAAGTGCTTGTTAAACTAGTTACTCCTCTGTAATTACTTGAGATCAACTTTGAAAAACAAAAAAAATAAAGTATTTTTTTAATACTTCTATAATTTGTGTGAAACAATTGTATCTTTCACTCATGCATACCACATCCTAAGTTTATGAAACACCGTGCAAGAAGTTTATAGAAAAATTAATCCCCTTTAACATTGGATTGTACTCTAAATTGAGGTTGCGTAAAATTGACATGTTGGCTTGAATAGTTTCCAACTCTACAGAAAACATCAACGGTCCTACTGGATAAAATCCATTAAAACTACAGCCACTATTTAATTTCAACTGTTAGTGCATAAAACAGAACAGAGGCACCACAAATACCCTGTCAAGGCACTTATTGCCTTTAGATTTCCACAGTGTAGCACAGATCACTGGGAATGACCTCCATAGCCAGGAGCTACACTCCAGTTCTGCACTTGGGAAAAATAGGCCCATTCACCTCTGCAAGTCTTCTCTTCCTCACTGAAAAAGAAGAGAAAGAGAAGTGAGTCAGTCATGGCAACGGGATAATGTGGATGGCAGGCTGGCCTTTATAGCTGTAGAAAGGAGCTGAGATACATACTTTCTGCCAGGAAAGAAACAGGATAGCATCAGCTTCTGAATTCCTGCCTTAAGCAGCAGGCACAGCCTTACACAGTAAAATCAAGGAAGATGAGGTTTCTCTCCCTATGCATTTTTGAGGCCAGAAGCTACTTCCAGCCTTACCTCCCTTATTCTGTAGTTAATTATATTTCACAGTTGGTCTTTGTAATTGGACTTTGGCCAGTGCATCATCTGACTGATGGAGAGACAGCAGGAAACAGATGTCACAGTTTTTCCTTTCCTAGTTTTTCAAATTAAAAATCTGCCTTTTCGAATTTAAAAAGAAAAAAAAAATTAAAAATCTCTTATCCTAAGCCATTGGGCTCTGGTCTTCTGCTCATTAATGTTAATGTAGCCAAAACAGTCTCATATCTAGTCTTAAAAATTGATTTACACCTCTTGACACCTATACTCGTAACTTTCCAAGAAAGATGTGAAAAAAAAGAAAAGAACAAAAGTGTATGAGAGGATGTAGAAGTTAGATCATGAGGATGAACGTAAAAGCCTTCAAAGTCAGTTCACACCTGAACATCTTAGGGAACAGAAGCTATGGGAGCAAAACCATGTTCTCCTAGCATCAGTTGATAGGCAAGAACACTGGAGTGGAGCAGAAGCAGAGAGCTATTGCTGACAGGGAGGAGAATAAAGTTTTTCTTTACTTATACATTGTCCAGGTGTAGAGCTGAGATGTTGTTGCCAGAGACCATCAGACGGATGAATACGAGCTACAAACAAGAACCAATCTTAGTGGTCAAGGGGGCAAAATACACAACTCTTGCATGGAAGGCAAGTTGTGAATTCATCCTCTTAACAGCAGAAACAATCAAAATACTAGATTTTAAATCTTCGAGCTGATTACTATGAATGCCAGGTGCTGCAGGGTCATTAAAAATCACGCTCTGTTCCAAAGGACAGAAAATAGCCAGCCTTTCCCAGTGCAGTGCTTGAGTGAGCAGGTACTGGGTATCGTGTGTGATCCTTGAAGAACTGGCACACTGTCCTTGGCTATGCTTCCTAGGAGCACAATACCAGCTGAAGCAAGATTGATTTTTCAAAATTTGTTTTTAAAACACAACAAATTTAACATCTGCCTAGATTTGACAGCTGCTTGAGTACAGCATGGTGGATGTGTTAGCGGCATTCAGCACTGCTCTGCTGGCCTGGTTTCCAGTGCTCCACAGCAGCTTGTAGCCAAGCGAAGGAAAGGCTCTGCCACATGCTTTGGCTGAAAAAGCAGTTAGCAGACTTGCCCGCATTTTGCTTCACAAGCACTTCTGATCACTTCATTGAGGGTATACAGATAACTTAAAGCCATGTGGCTTCCCACATAAACCTAGAAACAGTTGCAGTTTGTTTTGCTGAAGGGGATAGGCCAAATCTTAACTGCCGTCAAAGTTCAACTCTACTACGTTTCATTTCCTTGTTAAAGAGGGAATGAAGCTGGAGGAAGACAAGCAGTTGGCAGGAATCACAAATGCTAGCAGCTCATGGCTCATGTGCCACATGCTGTATCACAAGCTCTACTGAACCACGTCAGCAGCTCTTGCTCTTTCCCAACAATACCCACTGCTTCTGCAAAAAAACACTGCCTGGCTGACGCAGCTGCAGTAAAGTGCAAGCTGGTGAGGCTGCCTGCTGGTGAGGGGCAAAGCATCATCAGGCCCTTCAAGAGGCACTTTCTAATTCATATGCATCTTTAACGAGAGCAGTTCTGCCCTAATCCCACCTGGAATTGCCCACAGGACCCTCCCATGCTTCCCAGCTTTCGGCCAGCCTGACTCACCCAGGTCATTGTTGCTCATCATGGCATTGGAGGCACGAAGCCGGGGACCTTGCTGAGTGAAATGGTACCCGAACTTCAGTAGGGAGGTGTTCTTTTCCAATATATTTGCAATTTCCATTTCTACTTTGTTGCCCAAGGGCTGACTCTTTTGGAAACAGAAAAAAGAAAAGCAAGCTGTTCAGGCAAAAGGGCGATTCAGAGCAAGCACTTAGAGGGAAGGGGTGGAGATTGCAGATCTTTCTCTGGACCTTTGTCCATTTCTGACTCAGAGCTGATGAAACAAACCGCTGGCCTGTTCCTGTACACATGCTACAACTGAGAGGCTCCAAGTCCTCCAGCAGACATTCCCACAAGTCCTTTTGCCCAAAGATTTTATTTCTTGGACAGATTAGCAGCAAATGGACATCTGGAGAAACCAGGATTTTGGTCTCTCAGTCAGCTGTCTCCGAGTTCCCCGTAGCTCAGCCACTTCAAGCTCTGGGTTTGTCAGGGTGCTACACTTGCCCCATCCTCTCTATCACACCCACAGGCAGGCCAGCAGGTTCCCCTGGCCAGAGCTGCCACCCACACACGCTTTACCTGGTTGTCGATGCGCAGCTCCACAAGCGACGTGTTGCCCTCGAGTGCTTCAACAATAGCCAGGATCCCAGACCCAGAAATGAAGTTTGACTCCACATTCAGGCTCTTCAGTGTGCTATTGACCTTCAACATTTCTGCCAGGGCCTGTGGGCAGAGGTGGACAGAAGAGCTGGCAGTCAGACAGAGCACCACAGGGCAGCAGGGCTTCAGCTCCCCTCACCTCGAGTGCTCCTGGAGGATCCCACATGCTGTGCAGTTTCACCAGATGGAAGTGCTCTTTATGGAGTGAAGGGGCTCCCTGCTGCTGCAGGGGATTCTTGAACATGAGCATGCTGGAGGCCACGGCAAAACCTCACATGGACAAACACTTGGGGCTACCCCAAAGGGTGATAGTCCACACCTGCAGCTGCCCTGTGACAGCTTCACCTGTCCCTCTTCTAAAGCCAGCATGGTGTGACTAGGATGCTGACCAGGACTGGCCCTGCCTCCATTCCCGTGAATCTCTGCCTGCGCTGCACAGGATTGAGATGCTTCCCATTAAAACACGAAGAGAGAGGAGTATCTGTCTCAAACAAGGTGTCCTCCCCAGCAGCATCACAACCATATTAATAATTTTTGCTTCCTTTTGTGGGTAAGAACAGAAGTGGCTGGAACACTCAATATGCCCCAGATCTGATCAGATCATGTCACTTCAAATAAACTGCAAGGGAGGATCCATCTGCATCCTGAAACAAAAGGACCAGAAAGTGATGCCCACACGGCAGTGCTGACTTAGCCCCTCAGGTCCCCTAGCCCAGCACAGCACCCCTAAAGCTCTGACATAGCACCTGTCCTGCCTGCACAGGCTTTCTCCCCAGTCCAGAGTGCCTGAAGTAATTTAACAGCAGTACTTGCCCACCAGAAAGTTTCTTTATCTAGCAGGATACTGATGAGTGTGTGTATGTGTGTGTGTAGGTAGGCAGGGATAACCTGGGTGACTAGGAGCAAAAAACTGACTTCAATGGTCCTGGAGAAGGATGCAAAGATGCAGCCTGGAAGGCAGCACGAAGGCCAGGCAGAACAACCAGCTCCTCTCTGCATCCTCACTGACACTTAAGATCACTCACAGCAACCAGAAAGACCCATAATCACCTACAGAGGCCACAAGTTAGGAGGTGCAGAGTTCTGTTTCTACACACATCTGCACAAAGAATATATGTGCGACAGCTGGAGCAGACGTGTGTGAGGCGAGCAGCAGGTGTGTACACCTTTATACAAACAGAAACAAATCTCCAGAGGGAGAGGCAAACTGCTTTCAGAAGATACTGCTAGGACATCAGTTGTTGTGTCATGCTCCTTTTTCAGGAGATCCTAGAGGACAAATACGAGATTGCATTGATTAAAGGACTGCACCCTGAAACTTCCACAGATGAAAAATGAAGGGAAGGAGCCAAAGCCTGTCTGTTGCTGGCTTTCACTAGTGCCCCTGAAACTGAAGTACCTGCAGCAAACAGCCAGGGGTGTGGAATGTGCCAAACACGACACGGAAGTGCAGAAGCACTCAGTCAATAATGCTGAAAATACCTTGCCCGAGAACAGCTCCTGTCACAGCATTGGGACAATGAACTCACAGTACTTACAAAAGCAACAGGATCATTGCTCCGGGTCCCAACTATGCTGAACTTCTTCACATACGTGTTGTTTGTCAGCGCTTCCGCAAAAGCTTTTAGAGTTGGTATGGGAATATTCTGTGACAAGAAATGCAGAAAACATGTGTTAGGCCCTCATCTGTATGCAATGAATATGCAATACATGTAAAAGATACTTTTAACTTCTCATCAAGGTCAAATCACCAAATGCACTGCAGTAATTCAGGAAGGGATTGAAAAATGTTTTTACAAGTTCTCTTGCTGTAACCAGCATGTTCTAAGGAGCATGGCAATGTCTTCAGCCTATTTTGTACTCTACTGAAAGCTCACTGTCTTGATTTGAAGCCACATCTCTGCTCTTTAGCTGCCCAGAAACTCAGCTACCTAGGAACATGGGCCTTGTGGGCGTGTTTGAGCCAGGATCTGTGAGCCTACAGAGCGCTGCTCCTGCGCTCTCTGATACGAATGGCAGCACTGAGAAACATTCATGTCACGTTCAGAAAATTTCCACCTATGGGAACTGATCCAGAAAGGCCTGAAATTATCTCCTTGTTACACAAATCATAGACGCCCCTGACTGCTTTATACAACATCTTACAGGCTAACATTTGCCATGTTATGTCTCAGCCCAGAAAAATTAATCCATGCAGCTTTTCCTGAGATACTTCAAATTCTGTATTTTTCACTTATGAAGAACTTTAGATATCCTTTTCAGATGTGCAGATTTTCACCTAAAATTGTAAGTGGCATCCTCACCTTGGACTTCTTGCCACACCATTTGGACCCCACCATATGGAATCATCTATACTCAAAGTCATCCACAGAGCTGTAACATGGCACCCAGCAGCTTAGAATCTCCACTGGCACTCCCCAGTTCTCCAAACCCCATCCCAAAGTTGTGAGTTCAACACACAAAAATAGTGCCTGCCTGCCAGATCGTCAGCCTGTGTCCTCAAGGGACAGGGTCACTAGCCTGAATCAAAAGCATGAAAATAAAAATATTTCTGTTTTAGAAAGATGTGGGTAGCACAGCAAAAATGTCTTTGATGTGCATGTGCAGTTATCCATGTTCTTGCTGTTTAGCTAGTCGTCATTTAACAGACCGCATGAAATAGAATTTTAAAGTTTTTAATTATTTATTATTTATTTTATTTTTAACTTATTTATTTTTTAGTGTAGGTATGTGTCCCAAAGGCAACATAAGAAGTGGTGCTATGTCCTGACTTGCTTTCTACAAGAAGTAGAAGTGTCCACAGAAGAGACAGGTGGGAGACAGACAGAGACACCCCTGCAAGAAGGGTGGCTTCTTCATATTTTCATGGCAAGTATCTGGTTTATGAAACCTTTTTTCTCCCACCATCTTATAATATACATCAACGTTCCCTCTGCCAAATATGCCTGTCTAAATCATTAAAGCAACCTAAAATGGCTTTAACTAGACAGACAGTTTTAGGTCTCTCCAAACTACCCTCAACACAGCTCCATTTTCCCAGGACTTAGAGGAATCCTCCTGTTACCAACCACAGGCCTTTGTCCCACAGCAGGTAACAATCCATTCTGCTGCCCACAATGGAGATGGAAAGCACTGGTGTTTCTTGACTGGCTATATTCAGTGTTATGATACAGCTCTGTGCAGCAACAGACTCAGTGTCTGCCTTCTGTGCAGACACTGCAGATACTTAGATACCCAGGTACTTAGTCTTGTTACTAAGAGAGGAGGGTAGGAAGGAGCAAATACCATAATATTGTTAAGGTTGACTTCCTCAAGGTCAGGATCATTGTTTTGTATTCGTTTCAGAGTTTCCTCCACATCTGTTGAGTTTGGCTCCTCATCAGGAACTGGTTTGTACTGTGTGGGCTTAATCACACCTGCAAGTGAAAAGCAAGATGTGAAAATGAAAGCACCCTGAGCAGACCTATCTTTTCTTTGAGTGTGTTCCTCATCTTCCAGAAGTGGAAAGATGGAAGCATGGAAGATGGGAGCATGGGAGATGGAAGCATGGCCTGACAAACAGCCACAAGATGAGAAGCCACTCCACTGGGGTCACCCAGCACAGGACAGCCAGTGCCTGCTGCTGTGTGCTGTTAAGGTCCAAATCTGGGTGGCAGAAGGCACATTGCCTGCACGGGGTTGTCCCTTGGGCTGCACTGGCTCTCAGATGGCACCAGGGAAGTGGCTGAGACTGCACTGGCTGGCACAGGGCAAGGATGCCCCAGACATGGCCCCAGCAATCACAGGCTGCTCTGACATGCACAGCTCTAACCTTCAGCCTAAAAATAACTATCTCTTTACCTCTGCTGGCAGCTTCAAAGCCAAATACTGCAGCCTGCTAACATAAGTCACTTACTGTTGAGGCCTTCTTTGTTCACGATGGTGCTGCTGCCCAGTGCCTCATAGTACTGCTGGTTACTCATCAAGGTGTGCATGCCAAGGATGGCTACAGAAACAGGAGAACATGATTTATTGTAGGCTCCAGAGCCAGGAAAAGACACAGCACTCTACCTTTTCCTGTGTAAGTATAGAAAAACATACAAAGGGAGGACAAAGTCCCCCAGCTGACATAAATATACAAGCAGCACTCCAATGTGCTCCCTTGTTTATTCCAGCGTAGCCTGATCTGTAGGAGAAGAGGAACATCATAAGCAAACATTCAAAGCTTCCCAGTAGTCTACGTGACTCAGCATCAGATGAAAATAGTGAGGACAAGACAGCAAAAAACCCAAAAAAATGCCGTTGGTAGACTTCAGTATAAGTGGCCCACTCCAGCAGGAGCTTGCACATCCTCATCACTCTTGCTCACTGGGCATGTGCCACACAGTTGCACAGCCCAGTTTTGGAGAAGAGCTGTCCCCACACGGAGTCAAACCGACCCCAGGACAGCAAGGAGGTGACTGTCACCTGAAGCATTGCAATGCACATCATGTTTTCACTCAGCAGCAAGCTGCAGTGGTGAACTTGGTGTGTTTGCAAGGTGACCTTGCAAGAAGGTAAAGCTCTGTTGGCTTGGTCAAAACGTGAGTGGTAGTATGAACACCATTTAAAGACTGTAAGAGCCCAAAAGTCAAACTCAGCTAATTTGTGCCTCTCAGACTCAAGACTGCAAAGCTGATACGCAAATGCAAATTCAACCGTGTCTGGGAGCTCTGTTGAAATTCCTGGCAGCTGCAAATGACCAATAAGAAATCGGCTTAGGAACTTTTGGGCAGAGTTTGTTTCTAAAAGTAACCCTGCTATACAGAGAAAGGTCAAGTTTGAAAATAAACTGATTTTTGAATCAACTTTTTTTTTTTTTTTAATAGCTTTATGACTTTATAAAGAAAAATGCAGACACATGACTACTTGTTAAAAAGGACATGTGAGAAAGTGTTGATCCCTGGATAGACACAGTTGTGAAAATAATAAATTTCTCCCTAGCCAAGTATGCCACCGTAAAGACACTTCTTAGACTTGGTTGGTACCAGTCTGTCACCATGTTCTGTTGCTTTGGCAGAGAAGGGCTGGAATTTGCAGGAGAAAGGTATTGTTGAAGCCCAGCACAAGAATAGGATCAGTTATGGTGACAGCTCATCGTGACTATGTCTGGGTTGCACAGGCTTAACAGCCAGCAGCAAAGTATGTCAGTGAACTTCCCCATGGCCACCAGCACATTCCCAACTGGATCTCACAGAGCCAAGCAGGCTCCCTCTGAAAATCTGTCAAGTTTGCTTGTTTATATTTTAGCTGGCACTTTTCTCTGTCACTTTCTCGCAGGTGGAATTTTCAAGAGTGCAACATAGCTTGGAAAAGTAATTTGCAGGCTCAGCATTTTGGTAACACAGATAGTCCCCAAATCACAGCTTATTTGGACCAAGAAATCCCTCCAGCAGGCCGGAGTGTGAGTACCTGGATGGCAGAGAGAGACAAGGATCTGCTGTCATGACCATACATTTTGGTGGCTCAAGTAGACAAGAGGGATCTGCTCTTCCTAAGTCTGATGCCTATGGTGTATTCTCCAAAGGAACTCAGGCAGAACAAAGGCACCTCACTTCTGTCTCCCTCACCTGACCAAAGGCATGGGAGCCCTTCAGGGCTACTAGGAGCCACCTTCCTGACCTTGCCAAGGAAGGGATACAACACACCCCACCTCACAATGATCCCTGCTAAACAGGCTGGAGCAAAATGAGCTCCTGCTAAATGAATCCTGCTAAGCAGGCAGGAGCAAGGCTGTCGCTGTCAATATTGAGATTTCAGAACAATTTGTATCACATCAATACTCCTGCTCCCACTTAAGTGTATTCTCCCAGCAACTGTAGAACAAGCTGCCCTGAACAGCATTTCCATGGGACAATAATTGCTGCACAGATACGGAGCTTAGAAAGGCAGATATTATAGGATAGGACTTAACAGGACTCAAGGATCAACAGTAAAAAAGCAAAATCCAGAGATGCAATACTTGGCCAGGTTACATATGTTTGGGAGCCTTAATGCAGAAATAAGCCAAAAAATGGTATTACTATGTAGAAGATGTCTAGTTGGTGTAGTTATTCTACAGATTTTCTTACAGACTTCCAGCCTGAAGGATACTGCTGGGGAGCATGGAAACCTGAAGTACACAAAACTGGAAGAAGAAGCCAGTATCACTGAAATACTCATTGACTGCTGGACCAGCAGAGCACATGTGAGCTTTGTAAAGCATCACAGGGTGTCTGTGTGCTCCTTTGGCCAAAGCATGTCCTATCCCAAGCACAGAGCTTCAGCTATCCCAAGTCCACACTATGTGCTTCAGCAACATACCAATATTGTCATCTAACTGTCTGACCATGAAAATCACAAGAAATCCACCACTTAAAATGTGTTGAAAAAGCACCTTAACAACCACCAGGCCTGAGTGGCCCCTGAAAGACTTCTATAACCTGACAGGTCCTTTAACAGGTTGCACAAGAAATCCACATTCTCACAAGGTCTGCTTGACTGTTTCCTAATATTTGGTTTGAAGAAAGCTGTGCTCTTGAATGTACAAGCTGGAATTAGCAACAGCCAGTGATAGAGACTAAGGAAGAGATCAAACCACACACTGTTCCATAGGTAAACCCTGCTTCTCCCTCCTCAGCTCTGGTTCACACTCCTGATTAAATCACATAGGCTGAGAGTAACTTTTTTTAACAAGTAAATAAATTCTGTCAGAACTGACAGCATTTAGATAAACAGCAAAAAGTGCAATAGCCCATTTCCTGCAAAAAACCAAAATAACCCCTAGAAGTTGAACCACTTACACCCCCAATTAGTGTGAAATTATTTTACCAGCAATGTCACAGAGCTCTGCATCAGAGGCATTAGCAAGGGCTTCCTCCAGTTCCGGCTCCAGAGTCACACTTTCCAAAACAGGATCCATCGGCTTCTGCTTGGGAATCCAAGCTTTTCCTATAAATGCAAAGCGAGGTCACTCTCGGTATAGCTACACCACCCAGTTCACAGCTACCCTTGCAGATGCATTTCCATGCTGTGAGATTTGAAAAGTAAAAAGGACAGAGGGGGCACAAAAGAAAAATCAGAAACTGAATCCCTTTCCATCAGTTTGATCCGAGTCCTGCTGGGATGCGAACGGAGAGGCACCTGCCCAACGCGGGCAGCGGCAGAGCTCAGCTTCCAGCAGTGCAGCATCCGCAGAAACCCAACAGCACATGGGCACAGGGTCTTGGCTATTCATGGCATGGCCTTCAGAAAGCCATGCACAGCCTGACCCTGCAGGTCCTCCCTTCTCTGAAGGCTGCACAAAAGGGGTGAAAGTTTGCCAGCACTCAATAGAGGCCAGTAGCCTGTACCCAGCACTGTGCAGGATCAGTCATGCCACCAAGACACCTCCTGCTGCTAACTCAAGTGCATGTTGGCAAGGCAGATGGCACATTAGTCAAAAGGGGGTGGAAAGGAGGTGGTAGAGGGCTCTGGCAGCAGGCAGAGACAGCACTTCAGTGAACACATGGGATGCAAGGAGGAGCAGGCTTAGGGCAGCTGGTCTAGCTCAACTCTGTTGCAAAGAGCATGGCATGCCAGATGGACACCCCTGTGCTTTATCTCTCTGGACAGCTAAAGGCAAAAAACCAGACCTATTCCCTACAATTCAAAGGTGCAAATCCATAGGTCCAGCTGGTAATGCAAACTTGTCAGCTGCTTGCTCATGGCCTTTTCCTAAGGGAAGTGCCCACACGGACGAGAGGCTGGAGCTTTGAATGCAGTGGGCTACCTGCCAGTCTCACATCCCACTGCCGTGGCAAACACTGGGCAAGCCACAGCCCTTTTTCTGCTGGAGCTGGCTGCATCCCAGGAGGCATGGGGCAGTGGACAGGGCTGATGGCCGTGCACAGCTGCTCCCAGCTCCTCACCGCTCATGCTGCAGTGGACAGCAGCTGCTTCTCTGAGGCAGAATGGGTCAGGTCTGGGGTTTCACAACACGGCATCCACCTGTGACTGCCCAAAAGAAAAGAGAGAGGCTTGTGATGTTTTAACATTCCACAGTAGGGAGCAGCATTGCTGGGACAGGGGTAGGAGGGCTCTGGGAATATTTTGGAGCAGTCCCCTCCCCTAAAATAGTCCCGGATCACTGCAGAGATAGTGACTTCAAAAGGCCTGGCCTAGCATGCCAGCCAGGACTATTTTTGTCACCTCTCTGAAACCAGAGTCGGTGGCACCAAAGGGGAGAAACAATCCTGCTGCTCAGGGATATTCAGAAAGGGGCTATATTTAGCCTCAAGGAAGAAGCAACTGCACCTCAGGGTCCCCTGGGACAAAATGGAGGCTGCCATAAACAGCCTTTTGCTCCCATCCTCTGCCTGTGTGCTGCCGCTCTGACAGAGAGGGCAGGAATCTGCCTCCTGGGACACAGCTGCTCTCGCAAAAATAGGCAGAGTGTCATGTGCCTGCACAACCAGGCATCTGCTGGGTACTCAGCAGCAAAATGTTTGCCCCAGCTTGGTGTAGAGATCTGGAACCCCTGTCCCACCAGATGCAAATTTTATGTACCATCTGGTGTGTGCAACACCAGCAGAAAACAAGAGAAACAGGGCAAAATTAATTCTGCTGTTGTGCAGTAACTCCTTCTGACATCTCAGTGACATCAAAATTTCTGGGGCCTAAGTCTAGTTTAATTTTAGTTACCTAATTTCAGCCAATTTCTAAGTTTTAGAAAGTTTTGTGTCTCTGTTGTGCTTTGTTACAAGATGGAACTTTAAATTAAACGGTGCGTGCATGACGATAACAACGCATGACATTTTATGTTGTAACACAGTATTACTATTATTACTAGTATTATTATTACTCTCTGCACACCCCAACTACCACCCTGCCCAGCAGCATGGCCAGGGAGAGCACCTCCCATGGCCAACGAAATCACCCTCCAAACTGCAAACATGGTGATTTATTTACAGCTTCATCACAGCTGTGAATATGTAATTTACTATCTCTGGCTCACAGTCAATTTAAGTAGTGTCTTCTCTCAACAGCGTGTTGCAATTGAAAATATGTTTATTATGTTTGACATCACAACAGACTGAAATATGATGCTGCAGACTCAAAATGCTTGAAATACCTCTCTCTCCTGCAGAACACTGCTTCTACCTTCTGGGCTAGCCAGGTGGCAAGCAACAGTGGACTGGGGCATATCTGAAAGGTATCAAACCAGTCTTCCTGACAACATCCAATTTACTCATTTACTTCTCTCAAGGACTGCTTTATTTATTTATTTATTTATTTTTAAATCTAAAAATACTGCCTCAGTATTATTAAATGAACAGATTTTACACAAGGTCTTTTTAAGAGAGCCATGTGGGTCGGTAAGAAGGCACCTTTCAAAAAGACTCATATGCCCATATGCCCACATTTTCATGCACTTCTTTTTTCATACTGGGCAATCATTAGCATGAACAGTTCACAACCAGATCTTCTGCTGCTGGGGAATCACAGTACAGAGGGAGACACAACAGCTGAAAAAAGCAGCTAAGAAGATTCTGGAATGCAGAGACAGGGACTGACCAGACCGCGTCCCATGTCAGATGATATTCAGAGTTCTAATGGGAACAGGAAAGTCACTTGGATAATGGGTCATGTACAAGGAGAACAGTAAAAGATGCCAGAAGGAGAGAAAAAGAAAAGTGGCAGAGGAAAACCCCTGCTCACAGGCCTCAGGGCCATGCAGAGCAGGAGTGCAGCAGCTGCTGCAGGGTATAGTGCAGGAAGACACAAACAATCAACCTGCAGGAGACTGGGAAATAAAGCCAGGTTTGTCAAGAGATGATGAAAACTAGATGGGAACTGCTGCACCTCATCCCAGCCGTGGAGAGCTGTGGAGCTTCTCCATGGTGAGAAACTCAGTGTCAGGATGGAGTGTGAGAGGCAATGGTGAAACATGGAGTTTAACATGAGGAGTCCACAGAAGAACCGGGCAAGGAGGAACAAGGGAGGACAGAAGATAATTTATTTTCCAGAACCTGACACAGATGCAGTGGCATGACGATGAGAGAGGGCTGCACAGTGGTACAAATTCTCTCCAGCATTTAACAATATATCAGGTGGCACCCAAATTAGCAAGCACAGGGAGCTCTTGGGCACACCCTAGTTTATCAGCCAGGCTGAGTCTAGAGAGCAGATTTATCACCCCAGTAGTGTCAAAAAGAGGCTTTGTCAACAGAGGTCAGACACAACCCCTCTGCTGTGCACTCACTGTGCTTTCATTGTGATGCACTCAGCACGGTGCAGAGGATGATCATACCTCTCTTTTCGCCTGTGAAAGGAACCAAGTCTTCTCTGTCTTTAATGTCCTTTGCCTGCTTTTCTAGGTGGGCCATAAGTTCCTCCCTTTTGAATGGGCCAGTTGGTGGCTTTTGCGTCTGATCCCGCTGCCTGAGCCCGGCCGGCAGCAGTGCATTCTAGACATGGAGGTGAGAAACACAAGTTATCTCTGCAGGCCACAATCCCCATCCACCAAACACTTTCCCCGCTACACTTCCCTCATTCCACCATTCTTCTTCCACACTGCTGGACAATTTGCTTCCCCTTGTGTCAAAGGTTGTCTTCATCCAGCCCCACTGATTCCCATGTCATCCAAGACATGTGATGCTCCTTCGCCCCTTCAGTTTCAAATGCTGCGCAGTGAATGTTTCTCTGCAACATCAGCTCCAGCCCTTTCTTTCTGGAGGCTCTTAACCATCTTCTCCCCATTATATGAGTCTGTCCAAGTGCCCACATTGCCCCACCTGTCCCAACAAGAATCAGTTCAGTTAAATCTCATGAGTTTTCACAGAGCAGATCAGAGAGTTGTGGTGGTCTGTTCTGCCTTTCCATGACCCATCACAAAACTACACAGATCACTCGGTCTCACACAGATCACTCGGTTGCAGAGCAAAATCCCTGTGAACCCCAGCCTTTTTTCAAGCTGCCTCCTTGTTATTCAGTCACGTAAGCCACCACGGGAAGTTGGTTCGTGCTTGACACATACGGCACGTAAACACCTGCTTATATTTAAATATAGAACAGCCTTAATGCAGTAAGTAAGACTATTCCCAGATTTGACACTAAGCATGTTCTTTAAAGCTTTAATGGATAGAAGTCAACATTTACTTTTTAAGACATCCAAGGTGATGCTGAACAACACACTGATTTTTCCATGCCTGCCTGATAAAAGTAGTTCATTATAATTTATATCTGTGTCAGTGAAAAGCCTAGGAAGGAAAATTACTAATAGGAAGCAGTTAGACCCAGGCAACCTTGGAGGGCAACAGAGAAATGTCTGAATTGTACAAGCAGGGAGGCATAGGAAACAGCTTGCTTCCACAGGCTTCACGCTGTGAGAGGCAACTATGCAATCTTCAAGCAGACTACACCTGCACTGACAGATGTCCATAATTATTTTACCTTTTTTCATCTTTCACAAAATGCTGCTTGACTCTGTGTGTTCTGAGGTAGCTGCAACCAGCCCATCAGCCCATACGCTTAATCCTGGGAGATAGCTTGCCAGCTCTCAAATATTTTCCTGCATTGCAATTAAAAATACTGATGATGCAATCCACACCACCCATCATTTACTCCAGAAACACTAACTGCATGTTGCAGGAACAATTTCTCACTTGGCAGTGCCCAGGCTCCTCGAGTAACATTACCGTAAGCCAGAGGCCTGCCAGTTGGCTCTGCACATCCCCTGCAACAGGACAGTGCTGGCTCCAAAAGCCTTTCACCAGCTTGGCACCAGCAGACCCCATGTTTGCGTATGTGTAGCTCCTGCTGATGCTAGGAGGTGGCTAAAAATAAACTGTCCCACTTTGCAAAACTCTGGGATTTGGATTTCTGCCTAAATGGAGGAAAATACAGGCCATTCAAAGTTTGTTACAAAAAACCCAAAACACCAAAAAAAACCCCAGAAAACTCTCAAACCAAGAAATCTCCAAAACATTCCCTCCAAGGTGGCCTGGTCAGAAGCAGAGATCCATTTTCCACGGGATTACTGCCCTGCACCAGTACTGGCTCATATTGCTGCTGAAGTCACAGTTGCTTGTCATATTGGGAAAAGGGCAGGAAAATAGAAACAAAGACACACGTGTAGACTGTGTGTCCAATGGCAAAAAATTCTTCTGTGTATCTGCATCTGGTCTCTTCCACTCTTGCACCAAGTACAGGCTCTGCAAAGGATCCCACTGAAATACAGATTACTAATGCAGCCAGCTCCCCCACAATTACTAACATTCAGTACCTGGCATTTCAATTAAAAATTACTTACATCAGGATCCAGCTCTTCCAGTTCATTCTCTAACTTCCTGAGCTCCTCCTCTGTCAGAGCTCCAAGGATCTGATCTTCATCTAGGTCTCGGTATTTTTCTAGCTCCTTTCTGTAAGACATCTTAGAGGAGTCTCGTGGATCTCACTTTTATGCTGTAACAGAACCTGACATGAAAACAAGAAGCATTAACACTGAACACACGAAGCATGATGCTGCAGCCTGCCTGGCTGGGGAACACTGAACACCCCAGATTTATGTTTAAAGCATGGCTGATTTCACAAGATTTCTCAGGGCCCCCCATCCATATCCTACACTCACATGATCACCCACGGACGTGAGAGCAGCGCAACTCCGGCAGCACATTGCCCCACCACGGATTTACGGGGCAGGACTGAGGAAGTGCTTTGTACAGGACCCTGGCTAGGGATGTCTTTCTGCAGGCAGTGCTAGATGTTAATAAAATGTCCTAGGCATTTATTTTTTTGATGGACAATAAACCAAAATTCATTAAGTATGCAGCTTACATGTCCTTACAAGCCCCCAGCAACACCGCCCTGGAAATGGCGCTCCAGATTAACATTGCTACCGGATGGGAAAACGGATTTGTAGCACCATTGAGTACCTCTGAGCCCTGAAAAACTCCACCAGGCTACAGGGCATGGCACTTCTTCCCCTGTTTTAAAGCCTCAAGGAGATCAGGAAGTATTATCCCCTCAGGTTCAGGAGGCTGCCAGTTAAATGTGCTATTTAGTGACCCACCTTTCCTGAGACAACACATGTTTGCACTGCTGCCAGCTAAGCAGCTGACCTGTGTGCTACTGCACATTCTAAACCAATCCTTCAAGAAGAGAAGTGAATGGTCTATCTGGATAATCCCTGCTGACCCCGAGGTTTGGCCCATGTCTCCTAATATGATGTGCCATACACAATCACATGCATGTGAACTAGACCTCTGCAAGCAAAAAGACTGCAGAGGCAAAGGTCAAGGTGTTTAAAATATGCAGGTGGGTTAAAAGTACACTCAGCATAACACGCAAAAGCACATCCAATGCTGCTCTTTTGCTGACAGTCTCCTGCTCCATAGCACTGTCTGTACATTTATATTTATTTTTTGCAGAGGGTACAGAGGCCTAGATAATTTAAAGTGACTTTTCTTAAAGTTTTGCTGTTCTTTTGAGTGACATTTACATCAAAAATAACGGCAAAGCCTATGTATTTTTTAGGGATCCAAACATCTTCTGTGTTTCTATAAATGGTCTCTTTTCAGCTCCTGTGGAGCATCAGAGCCCTGCCCTGAATCACATCTCTCCAGCTTTGCTTGTCCCCTCAGGACAGATTATGCTCTTATGATCACTCTTCATTAGTGAAGAAGTTTCTTTATACAAGTTACAACACAGCTGCTGTTCCAGATAGGAAAATTATCTTTAGCATGGTCACAAAAGGGCACAGTAATGCACACATGCTTGCTCAACAGCAAGCCCTTAAATTTAGAAGCTGTCATCTTGTTAGACATTCGGTTCCCCACCAGTGTGATGGCAACTCCTGCATCACTCACATTCCTGCCACTCGCCACTTAGGAGGTGAAGCGCGAGGAGATGGCGCCTTCTTGAAACAGCCCCTGAAGCCCCCTCAGCTGGGAAATGGGAGGGTGAAAATCAGCGTTTCATTGTGCCAGTTTGCTCCATGCAGCAACCATCAACCTGTGGGCACCGCAGCCAAGGGCAGCCAAGAGGGTGGGGAGGAAGCAGGAGCGATGGGGCTCAGTGGGTCTGTCTGAGTGAGCTGGAAGGAGCCCCACACGCCCGTGCTTCACCAGCGCCCTGCAGCCCTCAGTGCAGGGCTCCCTGTGCTGCAGGGCTGGTGGGCAGCAGCCATGCACCAGCCAGCCTACGAGCCATGTCCAGCAGCTCAGCCTCTGCAAGCCTGCCCTTCTTGCAGGCATAGAGAAGGGCAGAGCCTTTCCTGCAGTTACCCATGAACACTGATAGGGGAGATCCAGGAAAAAGCAGCCTGGACTTGGATCTGGATATGTGTTGTGCTACTGTGGCCTTAGATTGCAGTGCACGAGCCATGACTAGCCTGGATCTCATGTGCCATGTGTAGTTTTGACCCTCCTGCCGTGGAAGCAGCTGGAGCTAGGAGCAAGCAGGAAGGCAGAGAATAACCTGCTCCAGGCTGCTAAATGCCCTGTAACGGCTTAAAATACCCACACCTGCCGCACACATGGCGATATCTGTCTTGGCTACATGAGGACGACTGTTCCCAGAGGCAGCCACAGACCCTTCCCAGGAACGCAGGCAAGACTGCAAGCAGGGGCCTGTCTGGGACCAGAGTGCAGCCCCACAGCGTGACCTTGTTGCCTCCCTCCAGAAGGACAGAGATGTCAGCACTGAGAGGCGAAAGGCAGGACAGACATGGGATGTCAGTGCACACAGGCAACGCGTCTGGAAAACGCTTCAGGTTTCACAGCATCTTGCAGAGACATGAAGCCGGGGCTGCATATAGCAAAGGCCCTGAGGGTTGAAGACAGGTGCAGAACCTGCTGAAACGCAGCTGAAATCCCGGTGGGGAGAATTTAATTTGCTACATAACCCAAAGAGAGGTGTTGGGGGGCACAGTGCCCTCCCAGTCTTGCTGGTGCAGCGGACAGCACTGGCACCTCGCACATCTCCTGCAGAGAGCACGCTGAGAGGACTGCTGATCAGGAGCACCAACCTTGCCTGTGGCAGCAGGACATTCTGTACTGCTCCTCTGCCCGCAGAACCAGCCATTCAGCATGGTGTCCTCCAGCACAGCCTCCAGTATGTTTGCTGGCGCTCCCTTATCTCCACATCCCAGGCCTCTTCTGCCCTATCTTGCTAATGAGTGCTGGGAGAAAAAGCAAACCAGCCCATCTGCTGTAAATGGCAAGAGGGCTTTGAATTGCCAGTGATAAGAAAGCAGGTAAGTTCTGCCTAAGTGTAATTCTTTTTGTTTAGACAGATTACTGAAATACCCACCACCACAAACTGTTCTCCCTGACTTGCGCCAGAGTACAAGAATGGTTTAACACAGGTCCCACCTACACCTGAGCTCAAACTAAACAACAAGATCCTTCAGCACAACCTGAGTTCCCACTCTTTTTCATCAACCCTATCTCTCTTCAATCAACTAAGGAAGCAGCAGAAAAGAATTTAAGTGCAATAGACAGATACTGGACAGAACTGACACTGTTGCAACTTTAGGTCCTCAAAATATCAAAATTCATATAGATTACAAAGACAGCAAGATATTAGGTCTCTTTGCTCGAAGTACTTGTCAGACACACAGGAAGACAGCCCAAGCACTTGCACTTGGTAAGTTTGAAGAGCACAGATGTTGGAATGCGCAACTATCATTAAAACTGTTAAAGGAGAAGAATTGGATTGGATGGGAGATAATAAAAGACCATCTACAGGGAAGACTGTTCTCACCGTGGATATGGGAAAACAAAACCAAACCAAACAAAACAGCATTTCTGATCATGACGGGGATAGAACTGTTTCTTTCTGAAGGGTTCAAAAACGCTGAGCAAACAAAGGAAAACAGGTGAAAATGAAAAGCGTCCTGTATGACACACTGGAAAGAATCCTTTCACAGTGCTTTGCACTGGCACAGCCCCCTGCAGCACCATGACCTTTTTGGGGTGCCGAAACCTGAGATCAGCGCTGACGCCTGCACAGGGAAGTCGTGGAAGCCCATCCGGGAAAGCGGCCCACGTGTGCCCGCAGTGTTCCAGCCCCGGCCGAGGGCAGGCATCAGTACTGGGCTGCGCTCTCCAGGCGGGCGGGCAGGGAGGGCAGGAGCGGGGCAGTAATGGCCTGCGGGGAGGCGATGGAGCAGCACCCGTACAGCCGAGTAAAAGGGTCTGCAAGATTCTCCTCCCCTGATACCACGGCCCCAGGAAAAAAACAAACGAGGAAGAACTGGGTAAAGTGACAGCAACAGCAGCGAGACAAAAGTCAAGAAAACACAGAAATGTCACGGTGGAAGCCACGGGCGCTGTGCTGTGCCAAGCATGCTGTGTGACACATCTGGCGCATCACTCGGTGCCGGGCAGCCCAGCGCCTCCGGCGCAGCCTCCCGCATGCACCTTCATGCCAACGCCGGGACAGCACACAGGTACTTCCTCTCGAGCAAAAGGCGGGGAGAAAGAGCAGCTGACCTCAGCAAAGGTGCAGGGCTTTCCAGGGATAAATTCTGCTATCGGTCCAAGCCAACCCAGCACGCAGCCACCACGCCCAAGGCTCAGACCTTGGGTCACCGCCGCACTGAGCAACCACCAAAGGCAGAGGACAGGAATTCTGTCTACGCTGCCACACGGTGGGAGCCAGGCCTGAAAAAATCAACATCCTTGCCCCAAATAACACTCGAATCTACCGCAAAATCTTTTCTGTGCTCTGAAATGTGAAAGCAGACCATAGGGCTTGGGTTTTGGTGTAAGGAGGTAGCCAAGCGTGATCAGCATAGTTATTGATGATTCTTGAAAAAACTGCCAAGTTTGAAGGCAGAAGTTTTTTCAGGATAAAAGCTGTATTTAAGGAGCAGAGAGGGCAGGAATTTGTATCACAAAGGATGGCTTGAAACCTGCTCCTGTTTGACTCATACAGGGTTTTGGATTTATGAGATTTTTAATTTTTTTTTTAGAGCTTAAGTATAAATCTGAGTCAAAGCTCAGAGCTATTATTTTTGTAGTATAAAAATAACAAACGAATGTCAACCATCCCCTCTATAGTTGCCACAATCCCCTTTTTTTTTTTTTTTTTTCCCCTTTTCTTTGACTTTCAGCATAACTTAAGAGATGAATGCCAGGGTCTGGGGGTTTTTTGATGGAGGAGCTATACATACCTCAAGTGACCACTTCCTACAAATTCAAGAGAAGCTAGGTACTTTCTGTGCATACACTTAAATCTCAATGAGCCACCCAGGTGCCGATCCAAGATGCATGCTGTTTCTAAGTGAAAACAGTCTTCTTATGTGGTCAGTCCTCTGACAAACCCTAAAGCCAGTAGCTGTCCTCAGCGAAATCTCATGCAGGACTCAGACCCTAATTTCTTGGGGAGTTGCATGTGTGTGCAAAGGGTCTGTCAGCCAAGAGATCTCCTTTGGCTGACAGTCTGGAAATGAAGGAGAGCTGGGGCACTTGCACGGTGGTCTAAGGCAAGGCGGGGGTACCAGAGGCATTCAGAGAAGGCTGTTACACACATAGTGCTGAAGCAGGCACGGTGGGGATGTAGAGATGAAGGAGATCAGTCTATCAAAGAGAGAGTCTCTGCTGATTCTCCCCTCCTGGGACAACTTGCAAACCCTGAGCTTGCATCCCAACGTAATTGGGTGCTGGTGACTCCATGGCCAACCCTGCTTTTTGAGTCACTGGGCAAATATAACCAGTCCCCTGCAGTTTCAAGAACTGACCAACAAATTATGGCCAGATCCAGTAGCAACAAAGGGAAAGATGCACATCAGCTCCTACTGAGACCACATCTGAAAATGTCAATCTATGTGAATTGTGCAAAACCCAACAGGAAATCAGAGCAGAGGAGGATTTGGATCCATCCCCGGTGTCATCACACAGCCATACACAACAGAACTATTCACTGCTGGGTGCTCCCCACCATGATTTACCCTGCTCACAAGGGTGTGCTCATACAGGTGTGTCTCCTCCCAGCACATCAAACATCACACCTCAGCCCCACAGCTCCTTCTCTCAAAGACACAACCAGAGCCCAGTAGTGGCTTTGCAAGTGACTACATGCCCTACACCTGAGGTACTGACATTCAAAAGTTTACTCCTTCAAATGAACATTGTTCTCCTCAAAACGAAAGGAAATTTACTAAGGCCAGTCCTTTAAGGTAATGGCCTCCTGCACATTTCTGTCGATCCCTTTTCAAGCAGATCTCATTTTGTAGTCAGAGAGGAAAACACCATTTTAACAAGCCATAAACACACACCCAGGTTGCAGCATCAAGCACTGTTAGCCTGCTGGGGCTCTGCATCACCACCTTGAATGTACAAGATGATCAAAACTCTTGTTAAAGCTACAAAAGACTTTTGACAGACTCTGCGCTGGGCTTGAAGTCCAAGCGGCATTAGAAAGTGTCTAGCCAGGAGACCCACACGGAAGACCTGGAGAGGACCCTCTGCTTAGCACCACTGAGCATGCAGCTGGATGCTGCATGCAATTTGGTGTCCTCTAGTAGAACACAGGTCTTCCCAAGCTGAACAAGCAAAGGGAATTGGACTTATTGAAACTCGAGACAGGAAAGCTGCAGAGGGATCCAATTGCAGTCAGTCATGTGCTGCCTAAAGGGAAATGATTTTTAAAGAAGAAAAAACACAAATTCATGTCCTGGATGAGGAGAGCGGACAGAGAAAAGATAGGGGATGCTCCAGATGGTGAGAAGCTCTCCCACGTCAGATGTAGAAAGCAGAGCACACACTCTCATTGCTCCAGCCATCAACAACAAAGACTCAGCCTCCCTGCAAGAGGCTCATGCTAAAGGAAATCAGCAAATCTGCTGTCCCTTCAGGAAACTCAGACTTCTCCAAGGAAGATCTAGGTTTCTTCCCAACTAGCAGCTACTAATCTAAGACATCCTAAAATTCATATTTGAAAGGAAACATCTGGAAGAGGAGATTTTGGGTCTGTCAAAGCACATGACTTCTGACTCTTAAAGGAAAATACCAGCCATGCAGAACACGTAATACTATCTGGAGTCATCATCACCACCCAAACCCTGCAGCAGTGAAGTTCAACAGGCCATAGGCAAGGCTTACTGATGACGCAGCTTCATTTCCATGGATATCCTCATGCCAGAGCTGACATTCCCATCCTTACACTTGACAGCTCCACAGCAAACAGCTTGTTATCTGAGGTCATGCACGCACTCGGGAAGGCTCCTTGTGCTCAAGCTAAGTGACCTCCCCCTGTATGCACTAGTGCTGAGGAAAGTCTCACACTGCTTGCACTCTCCTCAGTCTTCTCAGCTCACCCAAATCCTAACATGATATCCAGAAAATGCCTTTATCTCCTGGCTCTCCTCTTGTCACTGCTTCTGCAGCCTGCAAGCCACACAACTCAATACTGGCTCTCACCAAGTGGTCTTTCTCATCAGCAAATAGCCTGGATGTTTGGTGACCAGGCCAAGATCTGCCAAAGCCCAAGCACAAAGCATCCCAGCTGTATCTCCTCCACTTTACATATTTCTAAGATACTCACTTGTAAATAGAGTTATGTGTTCTCCTATTTGGGGTGAGGTTCTCTCATGCAACTGGCATGCACTCAGTTGCTTAATTACTAATCCCTGTGAAAAGCATGTGGGCACACTTGAGTCATTAGTGACACTCTGCACTCAGTTCCTGCTCTGTAACTTGAACCCTTCCACTTGGAAGCTTCACAGCCAGCACAATCTCCTCTGGAAAGTGATCCTGGGTTTCTTGCCTGAGTTTGTAAGTCCTCAGAAGGACACCCCTGTTTCTGTGGTGCACTCTGGCTTTGCAGGGAGCCCGATAGGTGCGCTGTGAACACAGGAGCAGAAAGGCTCCTGTCTTGCACCTAGCAGTGCCTCAGATCCTTAGACAGGCAGTGGCCATGTCCTGTAAAAGAGCCCTGCCAGACTGCCAGAAGCCAAAACACAGCGAGATAGTAACACATGAATGTCTGCACATTCCAATCTCACCCTACTGCTAGCGTGGCCAAAGCACAGGTAATGGCATCGAAATGCCCCACCAAGGTGTAGCTACTAAGCCCCAGACAGGTTGATGCTTAATTAACACTGAAGCAAAATGAGCACTGCCCCAGCAGCAACGAGTGTGCAGTGTACAATGTGCACCAAATCTGAGTGAGGCACTTGACAAAGGTGAGACCCTCACACAATCACACAAGGCCTGCAGAAAGAGGTTGGGAGAGCTTCCTACCTGCACAGTGCCTGAATGGAGGAGAGCTCTGGGGAAGCATAACTGCAACCTTGCTTCCAAGCTTCTCCCCAGGCTGCTGCCAGCCAGAGTATCCTGGGATGTACAGACTTTGGTCTGACCCAGGATAGCCTCTGTTATGTGTTTATCTCATTCACCATGAACAAGTAGGATGACTTCCCTCCCAGAAGGGTGATGTAGCTCTAAGACAAGGCTTCAGGAAGGGGGAATCTCTGTCTTTGGGGATTTGCAGACACAGGCCAGAAGAAGCCAGAACATCCCTATCTGAGTAGAGGTCTGCTGTGAGGTGGAGAAGGGCTAGAGAACCACTGAGCCTCCCACTGTGCTGCATCCGTGTGCCCAAGAACATGGCGGCATTGAGCGCCATGGAGTCATGGAACACAACTTCACATCCTGTTTCTTCCAAGAGCCTGGTGATTTTACCAAGTGAAGACATTTTGTCTACAGGTCTCTGCCTGAACAGAGAAGTGAAGACAGTCTTCCTAGCTCATGATGTGCAAATGACTAACAGCTACAGAGAAAAAAAAATCAGAAGGCAGATGACAGTTTCCTTCCTCCTAGCTGTGCTTTCACAAAAACTCCACATACCTGAAAAACAGTGAAGTAGCACACAGAAAAGTATAACAATTCATCTGCAAACACTACATTTAGTAGCATGTTGCTGTGGGGAATAGGAGCTACATATTTGGCAACAGAGGACTGACTGGTGCTTCTTACAGAAGGTTAATCCAGGATATTTTTTAGAGATAAATCAAAGGGTCCTTTGGGTGAATGAAAGTAAAACTTGGGCAAAGAAAATCAGTAATGAGATAGACTGGACTGTTTCCATATCTATTTCACTTTCCCAAATAAACTAAGGGGAATGGAGGGCAAGCAACGTATTTCCAATATTGTGCAAAACCAGAGTATCTGGAGAAATGGCAGGAGACCATCACAGCTGAGAAGTGTGTGGAGAACAAGATGAGTCAGGCTGGAAAACAATGCAATGCTGAAGGAAGGGTGGGGGAAGAGTCCTGACAGGGGGAAAACAGACATTTTGAAATGAGAAGCAAAGAGCCTGTGATACAGTGTGCTTGTTGGAATATCCAGCTGCCTGTACATTAAGGCAACAGGTACAGAGGCTGTCAAGAGACAAGAGTGCAGACACTTCTACAACACTGCAAAAAGCATTTGGCTCTGGACACTGCAGTGCGAATAAGATGGTGTTTGGCTTTAATGTTGTAGCCCAGCTCCTCCTTTCAAGAGGGCAAAAGGGCGCACTACTATAGCCTGAAGTAGGGGTTGCATGCCCAAAGATCCTGTCCAGTATTTGCCCTATCCAATAGTCTGAGAAAAGGTGCCACATCTCAGCACAAATTTTGTCTCTTTGAAGAGAAATGAGGAAGTCACTCTTCACTCCGGCATGATCTGGCAGGTCACACATGAGAGGGATATTTAAAAAAAAAATTAAAAACACTTAAAAACAACCTCAGTCTCATGGCTGAGCACCCTTGTGGCTCAAGGCACAATACCCAAGGAAAGATGTAAAGCAAGTAGAAAGGACCTCCACATAAGGGTAAAGCCACTGGTTCTGAAGGGAGGTAGGGGGAATGGATTCTGCCCGACAGCATCCATGACCATATAAAAAGCTGAGGGCAATAGATGAACACACAAATAGGTGCAGAACTGTGTCCATCTGAGTGGACAAATGTTGTCTTTGGGACAGGCAGTGCCTTTCAAGGTGGAGAAAGTAGGGCCAAGGCAAATACAACACATGGCCACACGGAACCTTTTCCCCGCTAATTTCCACTTTTCCCTTACAAAAGCAGCACAGCTTTCTAGCGATCCATTATCTGGAAAATCATTCCCTCGAAGAGCTCCCTGGATTACAAAGGCTAGCAAAAGCAATATAAAAGAACTCTCGGTGCCCTCTGCAACCCACTCAGC
>VYXF01002773.1:2880-35590 GCA_013397295.1 Polioptila caerulea | reverse complement strand
ACTCAGCGGGGGCCGGCCCTGCAGCCCCTCCCGGCCGAGAACAGCTGCGCCCGGCACGGCCCCCGCCCCGGGCCCCGGTTTGGTCGGTCCTTACCCTCCGCCCGCACTCGGGCTGGCAAAAGCGCTCCGTCCATCCCCAGGGCAGCTGCGGGGCGCTGCGCAGGGCAGCAGCAAGGACAGCGTTTGTTTCCAAAGGGTCTTTCCTGCTTTTTAACGATTCAGGCGGGCTGCA
Organism: Polioptila caerulea; assembly: GCA_013397295.1. Lineage (NCBI taxonomy): Eukaryota > Metazoa > Chordata > Aves > Passeriformes > Certhiidae > Polioptila > Polioptila caerulea. The sequence goes on along the minus strand of VYXF01002773.1, from coordinate 35,358 downwards.
GCTTGCCTTTTGTCCCGTGGCAACATCCTTCAGAGTGCCGAGCCAGATGCTTCGGGAAACTGCGTTTTTGGAGAACCACACAAGATATACATAAATGTTCTTGGGGATCCAGGACACTGTAAATCACCCTGAGACTGTGGCTGGAAAAACCCCTTTCCCGGGAGGAGTGGTGCAGCCCTGGGACAGGGGGAGCAGGGAGGCCTCAAGGCTCAGCCAGACCAAGCCGTGGCCCCCCAGGCCTCTGGCTGGATGGCCCCACTATCAGCACTGCTGGGGACCTGTAGTGGCAGTCATGGGCACTTTATAAAAGCTACTTCCCCACAAATGCCATCTGTATCAATGCACCTACTAATCCCATGCCTTACTTTACTCCCTGTCAGTTTGCCCATACATCCAGTGACAGCCACTCCAAGTCTGCAGTCAGTCCAGGAGAGCTGCCTTCCTGCCTTGTGGTGTCAAGTTTTAACATTGCTACTGAATGTTCGTTCCCCTGTCTCACCTTTCAGTCACTTTAAAGCCCCGTGGATTTGTCCTTTAATGATTTTTTACCAAATCTCCCACAAAGTGTCATCCCCAATCTCCTCCTTAACTCTGCTGTCTGGTCTCCACCAGCAGCCACAAGCCAAGAGTGGAGAGGCCCCAGGTTTGCCAGAGGTGGTCAGTCCATGTGAATGCTTTTCCAGCCCCGTACTTCCCAGACCTAGTGTTGACCTTCATCTGAAAATGCCCCCATTTGCCACAAGATAGTACTTGGCTTTGTTTTTGCGTGACCTGCCTGGCACTGAAATTCCATGTCCTGTGGCATTTGGAGAAAGATCTGCAGTAAGCTCTGAAAATACCAGCTAGGACAAATGAAGGATACAAATGGGGGCTGTGCCAAGCACTGGACTCAGTGCATGTCTTGTTGAGGTGAGCAGGATGATGGCCGAAAAGTCTCTGGCATCATCCTAGCTGCTGGCAGGAGAGAAGAGGGCACTTAGAACCACCCAAATGCATGTTCAGGCTGAAGAAGCCTGACAGGTACAAGATCAGACAAACCTGGACACCAGTTTCTATGCCGCCTGTTACCAAATCCCTTTCTCCAGGGTGTGCAAGCCAGGAGAAGCTCAGGAAGTGATCCATTGGCACCTCTGAGCTTCCCTACAAGCCCACATTGGTTTTGCATTCAGAGATACATTTGATCCACTTTTTTTTAATCCCATCTGTCTGCTGTTAGATGTAGCTTTGTGGGCACCAGAACCTAATCCAGAATCCACCAGAATCCTAATCCTGGTCCCTTTAGAATGCACTCAGCCTGTCTCCATCAGGCAAGACATGGACCCAGCTTCTCAGCACACTTGGTTTCAGCGCATCAGTGGTAGTTCTTTCTTAGCACTTTGCCGTGACACACTGCAGTAAGGAATGCTGCAAGTAATGCACAGTGTCGCACTTTTCACAAGACACCAAGTTTCATTAACCCTGACTATACCACGGCTCTCAAGGAAGTGGCTTGGCATGCTTGAAGCATGTCCACTCACGGGCTCCTCTTGCCCTAGCCAAGCTCTAACTTCACTGAGCTGAGCAATTCTCCTGTTCAAGAATTCCAGTCCAATCTGAAAATATCAGCAAAGAACTAAAGAACAATAAAGGGAGCTTCCAGGCTTTATGACGGTTTATAGTGATGTTTTTTCATTGTATTATTTTTTTTTTCCCCTTTTCTTGTCTAACACAGTCAGTGCATGAGAATCCAGGCTCTCAAAGGTTTGCCTGATGCACAGCTGTGAGGACAAAGGATGAGTGTGGTGAAAACACAGAGACAAAAGATCTTTGCAACAAAATTCTTCCCAAATGGGGAAAGAGGAGTCCAGGATTGGAAATCCTAGAGACAGGAATTCATTTTGAGATGGCAAAGAGGGTTCTCATACTTCCCTGACAAAAAAAGAGTTCCTCAAAATGAATGAATATACTGAGAAGATGTGAGGAGATGAAAACAGGTAAACAAACGTAACAAAATACAGCTGAGATGGAGTAAGCAGCAAAGAGGAGATTTGCAAGTGCTTATTGTTCACAGCCTTGGGTAAGAAAGAGACCTGCATTGTTTGTTTGTTTTAGTTATTACAGCACCTTCTGCTTTCTCCAGTTAATCAATGATCATCTTCCATTTTATAAAATTCACAATGATCCACAAAACATATTTAATAAAGCTGCATTCCCTTTTTCTGGTTGTAAAGTTATCCTGGGTGTGTTGTCAAGAATTACACATTCCAAATCCACATTCCAAGGGATGATCAGCTGTGCTTCCGTAGATGTATCCTACATGGTTTTGGCATTTATAGTGAAACTGGAGTTCCAGTGAATTCCCTGGCTGTGCCCCTTTCTTTCTGCAACTAAAGTTTTATTATATGCTTTATTGTTTAGTTTTCCCCTTTTCCTTAACTTGATACACTTTGAATAGTGCCTTGTTTGGAAAACTGCATTTGTGGGGTGGAGCATTCACAGAAGGGTATGCACTTGGTGTACTTACTGCTCTGTTTGCTATTCCTTAGCACTGACACCACTTTCCTGAATCCTCTGCTCCCCTCCTCACCCCACCCACCTGACCAGCTGCTAAATTCAAAGCATTCCTTTCCCTCTTTTTTTGATAGCTTGTTTTCATGTATGCTTCTGAGAAACTTCAGAGGACTTCTGCTCCCTGGATACAGGAGAAAGTGGCGTCCTATAAGCATGTATATGGGTGCTTAAAGTCCTCTGAACACAGTATTTTCAGCCTACTTTAGAACCCATTTTATTTTTGGTCTTAGAAATATTTAGAGGAGGTGTAGACATGATTATATTTCAAAGTCTGCTGTCTCCATTTAAATTTGCTTGCCATAGTCTCTCTAGATTGTTAAACACAATATTTAAGCTTTACACAACAAATGCCAGCAACAGGATTTTTTTCTGCTGTGCAAGGCTGTGTAGTATTTCTAACAGTACACAAGCCAAGCTAAGAAATTTTTATATAGTGCCCTTTGCAGGAGTATAGAAGACTGGACAGAAAGGGAAGCGAGACTAAAAGGTGCCGTGCCTGTGTAACAGCAGGATGTGAGAGAAAATGCATACAAATGCTCTGAGCAAACAAGCTGCTTCAGCATGTAGGACTTACACTTGCACTGTCTAATTCTGGTGGTGGTCTGGAGAAAGTCTGGACTAAGCAACAAGGAGTCCTCTTGGAAGTCTGGTGCGTGTCTCTCTGCCTGGATGCAGACTGGGTATAGCAGAGCCCTCATGATTAGAGTGGGCAGTGATAAACTAGCAAACTGCTACTCTAATGCAAATTGCTGCTTAACATGGTCTTCTCCTTATTTAAGCATACTGAGGCTGAGACTCTTAAGTGTACTTGAGAGAGACGTAACAATGAAGATAGTAATTAGTTTTCCATATTAATCAACATCTTCAGCTGCCATGGCAGAGAAGGTGAAGAATTCAAGTGAAGGAAGCCATGTGGTGATGAACTACTGCAAGATAAACTCCAATGCTAAGTTTCCTGCTGTGTAGGATGAGTTCTGAGTTTGAAAATTTGAATGATAGAGGACACTAGAGAGACAGGCACTCCCCTGAGCTCCTGACGAAAGATTTCCTATGTGTCTTAGACCACATCTCTCCTTCACAATTGCGCAGGTTGATGGTTTGTCATGAGTTGCAGTGCAAAATGTAATCAAAGGTGTGTTATTCTATCGGAACTGGTATGGGGTGGGGGGGTGATGTAATCTTCTGTCAATGGGCCAGCTGATAAGAAACCAGTGAGAGCAGTTCCTTTATCTCTTCCATGACCCATCCTCCCTCCAGGGAGAGATCTTCTGCTAATGGGCCATTGAGTCTCTCTGATAAAATCACATCATCCCATTGGGAAATGCTCCATGCAAGGGGAGGAGCCAAGCCTTCCTACCTGGATAAAAACCTGAGATATTGGGACACCAAAGCAGCCTTCTCCACTGGATTCTCAGAGGAAGAACAGGCCCATCTTTCACCGCTGGACCTTCAGTGGAGAGCTGCACCTTTCTACAGGATCACTGCTCCAACAGAGCCACATCTGCCACTCCAGGAGGACTGCAGCCACCATTCCAACTGGACTGCTACCAACAGGGTGTCAGTGGTGTCTTTTTCTTTTCTTTATATTATTGCATGCATTTTGTTTTCCTTTTCTTTCCCCCCCCCAGGCTTTTCCTAATAAATTGTATTTCTGACTTGGAGTCTCTCACTGGTTTTGCTTTCAAACCGGAACATGGTTACAAGCTATTTTCATGTCAATAGAGCATTTTGCTGGAATTATTTTAAAGTTTCATGAGAAATACCTGGACTGTGTTTGCATCCTTTAAGACCTGAGGATCTGCTCTTTGTCAGGAGTTTATTTGCACCTTTGTATTGATGAGGCAGAGTTTGTGACTCTTCACTTGTAGTACGAGAGGAAAGACCCTGGCAGATGTTCAAGACACTCAAGATGGTTTCCAAGCTTGTCTGCCCCTTCTGAAATATGTCTCACCCTCTCCTTGGTTGTTGGTAGCTGAAAAGCCCAGGTCAGAAGCAAGGACACATTCCTACAGTCCCACGCATTTGCGCAGCTCTGCACTGGAGTTCACAGAAGCTGCTTTGTATTTTGGTAAAACAGACTGCAGTCTAACTGTTCAACAAACCCACAGGCATGGCTGTTCGTGTTGTGGATTGTTTTGTGCGTGCATGGAGCATACACCCAGCCCAAAGTTACTGGCACGCTGTGTTCCGTTCATACGCTGCATCCAGAGGGGCTGGCACTGACACGTCTCTCCGTCTTCATTCCCAGGACACACTACCACCCCTGACTTCAGCAGCTCCACTACTAGTCCATTACAGTACAGGTGCTGCTGTCTCCTTGTGCAGAACTATGATTTTACACCTGCTTGCCGTGTTGCTCTCTTATCCCACACAAGATCCCATCAGACATTTGGAAATTGACCTGCTAGTGTTCTTTGACACATCTCGTGCTGTGCTTTGAAAAGCCCGCAGAGCATGTTGGGCATACACAGTATTGAACAGTTTGAGATTGCTGAAGTTTCCAAGCCATGGAATAGCATAATTATTAGTTAGTCTGCTGCCCCTAGGAGGCCTGGTCTGTGGAAGTGGTTAATGCACACAGAATGCTGCATGATTCTTCAGTTTTTCAGCAGTCAGTGTCACAGAGTGGTGGTGAATGGTTTTTCTGCTTTCATGAATGCATGGCACTTCACTAGGGCTGTGCCCACAGCCCATGTCTGAATGACGCAGGTTGTGGAGTTACTTTCCATTCTGCCAGCTATTAGAAAGGCCTCCACTAGAACCCTGCATGCAGTTCTGGGCACTGTCCTCCAGGAAAGACATAGATAAATCCCAGAGAATCCAGATGGAAGCAGTAACAGTGTCCAGAAAGTCTGGTTTAAACAGTAGGATTTGCAGTTGGTCTGGATGGAAGAAGGCTAAGGAGGGGAACACTTGCAGAAGTTTTCACTGACTTTTATATGTAGATAAAATAAGGCATGTAAAAGCTTGAGTTGCAGGAAGAAAGGAGCACAGCCAGGGAATTCACTGGAACTCCAGTTTCACTATAAATGCCAAAACCATGTAGGATACATCTACGGAAGCACAGCTGATCATCCCTTGGAATGTGGATTTGGAATGTGTAATTCTTGACAACACACCCAGGATAACTTTACAACCAGAAAAAGGGAATGCAGCTTTATTAAATATGTTTTGTGGATGTTTAATGGCTCTGAGTAATAGCTATGAGATAAAAAGCCCTCCAGAATTAGGGAATGGTCACAAGAACAAAATTGAACATTGTTTTATGAATAAATAACTTTCAAAACAATTTAATTCATATATTCTAGCATTACAACGGTAAACAACGTGAAAATTTTCAGAAAGTCAACTGAAGTCAACAGACTCCAAACTTATACAAACACAGATTTTTCAATTTTATCCCCATTATGTCTTCAAGGCCATGTAGTAGTTATATTTCTCTTCAAAGCCTGTTACTTATTTTATTGCTAAGCTCCTACATTGCAGAAGTGATGATTAATCACCCTTTGAAAATTCCACAAGACCTTGAGTCACAAAATCATGAATCCATACATCAATATGTGGAAGAGATGTGTCCACAAGAAAAGTCACTATTTTTCGATCCCAAGAGTTAGTGCTGTCATTAACTGACTGTATCTGCGCCACAAAAGGTTTCTTCTCTACAAGATTCCGAAACACTATCGATGCCTCTTCTGACCACTGCTGGTTTTTCACTCCTAGGACAAATGTAAAGCAAAATAGAAGGTCATTTATAGACTAGAACAATCTACGTTTATTAGAAGTGGTGTGAGTTTAAATACTTGAGAAAAAAGATTTTAAAGTGCTAATGAATGCAACTTAAATCTAGAAAAGAAACACAAGCTCACTCATCTCCCACACAAACAAGCTGAATTATTACACAGACTAGGACATTTACTTTCTCTTGAAGTATAAAGATAACGATGTGTTTGCAGAAGTGAAAGGCAAATGCACTGACTCACTGAGCAATTCAGAGAATATTAGCTGCCTTGCATGTCCAGGGCTCATCAGGAACCGTGACATAAAGGAAACTAAAGATCCTTTCAAAACAAACTTTCTTTATCTTCAGCCTGAGGATGCTGGTATTACTTGGTCCCGTTGGCTTTGCTTTAGATTTTCTTCATCTCAAAGCAGCATCAGTAACTAAAACACCTGCAAAACTTTTTAAGTCCCAAACTAGACATACAGAGGGCAGAAACAAAGAGAAATTATGCCTAAATGCCTCACAACTGCTCTTACTTTTTTCAGAGTAGCATCCCATAAAGTCAAGTCTGCTGGAACCTGAATGAGTTTTTGAATATGGCTGCAATCTGCCTAGAAATAAGTGGCTCCTGCAGACTTGGAATTGAGTTCCCCAGACCACTGCTGGTGTACAGCATCTAGACACAGGAGCTCAAATATTGAAAGCCACTTTACAGATAACAGAAGCAGAACAGCAAAATGACAATACTTTGCTTTTACGATTAGCAGCAGCTTGCCACTGATAGGACAAGACAGGAACAGAGCTGCCTGTAGATTACAAAAGGAATTAAAACTCAGTAGTTAATCAACACTTAAGAAAGGGTAATTAAAGCTAAGAAAGACTATTGTGGAAGCAAATGGGATTTTACAAGGAAACAGACCAGAGACTAAGAGGCATGAGACACAAAACAGAGAGAAAAAAACGGAAGAACAGCAGGACAATAGTTACTGATCTTCCAGGCTCAGCTAGCCTGCTTTGACAATATGAAGCATCTCAGAGGCAATTTAACTAGCTACTTGGGAGATCCAGTGAAGCAGGAAAAGTGGATGACTTGCTAGCTTGCTGAACTGGATCCTCTAGAAGACAGACACAGCTAGAAATGAGCCACATTACAGCACTGCACGCTGAGGACCCCAGCCTGTCGGTAGCACACCCATCACCAGTTTAAACCAGCCTCCAAGGTCACTCTGAGGCTATGCAGGAAAGCAAATCCACAGAAGGCATAGAGCACTAACACTGTCACCTGTCACTTACAACAAGCATATTCTGTGACTGAAATCTACAGCAGTGCTGACCAAACAGCATCAGAGAACAGCAGCTGACTAAGACAAGATGTATACATCTGAACACAACACAGAAATGAAGGAAAAATTTTGAAAGGAAGGAGAAGATAGCAAGGAGAGATCAAGTTTAATTTTTGAAATTCTCTCAGATGTATACACACTCTCTATGCTCTATATTCTTAAGGAAATTATCTTATGTAAGCTTATTGAAAGCCCCGTGCCCTCGTGGAGTCTGCTGTTTGTTTGAGAAAACCAATATATTTCAGGCAACTCTGGATTCCAAATATGCACAGGAGAACTGTAAATTACAATAGGGTCAAGATAGATATTAAAAAATTCTCTAGAAATTAAGCATCTATGTTCCTAACTTTATGTAAACTATGATAATCAGAACATTAGGATCTTATGAACAGATACATCATAACTTTCACACTTGGTAATTCGTTATGTTAAAGGACCCAAAAAACATTCAATTTTTATTTCCTGTGTCTTTGCATAGTAGATATCACACACATTAAAAGCTAAATTTTATGACAATGAAAACCAGCTGCTGGGAAAATTCAAGCAGTCTTCATTCTCAAAGATGGTAACTTAAAGTTCTGCATTAAATTATACAAACAAAAGTAATTAAACAGAATCATCACTGCTTGCGCCAAGAATAAAAGCAGGACATAAACAAGTAGAAAAAAATCCAATTACATAACCTTTGACTTTGTCCAGTTTACATTTCTGTTCATCTCATATGCCCACTGATGTAAGACTTTACAAAAACAATTGCAAATGCTTGATACCTACCTGCAAGCTGAGCTGTGATAGCTTGGAAAGGCAGTTTTCTGAACGAATCCAGGAGTGGCTGTACTTTCTGTATGCTGACAAACTCATGTTTGCCATAGTCCAGCTCATACACTGACAAAAACCCGTTTGTAAAAATTCCTTTTATTATGACCCTGTACCACCTAAAAGGGGGGAGAACAAGAATAGGCCATTTAAATTCATATTCACACACTGTCAAAGCACCAGAAAAATAACACACAACCAAAACATGTTAACCAACATGTCTCAGGCTTCCCAGGTCTGGATTTAGCTGAATAAAAGTCAACTATCCCAGCTACAATCTGGAAGAATGAAGAGACTGCAACCTCATTTACTCCCTTAATCTCTCAGATATCATTGGACATCTGCTACGTTGTTAACAATGCGGACTAAGCAAAGCTAGGCTTGCCTAGCTTAGCAGAGTTAAGCTTGCTTTCAAAGATTTCAAGTAATTTAAGCATCTACTTACTTATCTCCAATTTTAGCTGCATACAGCTTGTTTTTTTCAATGTTTACAGGTTTCTCTTCTACCCTGCTGTAGGAGAAGATCATTTCTTCCATTAGAGTGCACAGATTGTTTAGCTCATTCCAAGGCTGGACAACAAAATGACCAGGATGGCAGGCCACTGAGACATAGACATCCATGAGATCACCAGGCTTTGGCAAGGGTAGAGGAGGAGGCATATCAATGGTGGACACTGCACTGCTGGGCTCTCTGCCTGCATCAGGGAAACCCTTCTCCAGCTTCCCACTAGGTAATTGTAGAGCTGAAACAGTGTCATCTACAGCTTTTGTGGAGCTGGTCCCACCGGGTGTCACACTCAGGAAAACATCTTTCTGATGCTTCCACAGGTCTGCATTTTTGATTTGTCTATTGATGCTACGATCCATGTCTGGGAAATTCTCTGGAGCAAACAAGTAAATGTGTGCAATTCCCTTTGAAGCATCCTGTTTCACCACCTTGGAACACAAAATACCGTTTAACAACCAGTTAGTAACTATTAAAGGCACATCTGATTTTGTACAGAAGACTAAAGCAGCAACAGTTCATTGCATTTATGCACAGAAACATTTCCAGTATTCTCCCAAAGATACTATGGAAGTTGTGGGTAATAAGCTGTTAACAGCAGATGAGAAGATAAAAAGCCATTGCAGCTATTCCACTAATTTAAAGAAAACATAGAACTTGGATTTTGTTCTGTCCAACAGGTTCTCAGTACTATGTTTACAACTCTAGTTTTCAGAAGAACAGTAGCAAGTGTCCACACTGATCTAAAGAACTTAATAAATAATAACACCCAATCCTTCAAACTATCTCCCTGACATTATGGGAAATGAGGCCTGCTAAATGAGATGGAAAAAAAAGGTGAAAAAACCTTTCAGGTTTCTCTCACGAGTAATTTTCAAGCACTGATACAAAAATATTTCCCATTTATCATCAGATATGCTAACTTTATTAACAGTAAAGCAAGTAAATTTTAATTTGACAAAGTATGCAACATTCCTTTAGTGATTCTGCTGTAGATGTTCCCCGTCAGGAATAAAAACTTTCTGCAATTTAAACATGCATCTGCTGTCTATTATTTAATACAGCAAAAATTAGCAAACTCAAACTCTCTTGAGTCTAGAAAAGCCAAGTGCAACAGGAGTAAGTCTCAGAGTAGAAGTCTAGACTAAAGCAAGCAGAAAGTTTATGGAAAGCTATAAGGCTCTTTTTCAAAGTGTCTGACAGTAGCTGGAATCAAAAGGTTAAGAAGAAATTATCTTTGTTCAGTCTGTAGTTAGTGATAGATTTCCTTTAGGAAGGTATTTTCAGTTAGTTAAACTGGTTAGGATACATTGCAAATACAAACAATTTTATCGCAAAGAGAAGAGAAATTCTAAGTATATAAAGCATATACTAAAACAAAATCGATTAGAAAAAGCAAACAAAAAATAAAACTGCTTTTAAAGACTAGAATGAGAAAAAGCTCTTCTCACAGGAGGCATAAAACTAATCCAAGATTAACTCAGATGTGTATTTTTGTGTGCTGAATCATGACAACTGTGTTTCTTTCTTATCACTGGCAAAGTAACTCTAGCTGCATATTTGGACTTGGACAGCAAAATGTGAAAACCTGCTTTGAAAGTTGCTAAATTCACAGCAGAGGGGAAAAGAGAAGATTCTAACAGGCTTGAAGCAAGTAAGTTTTATGACAACTTTGTATAGGATTTGTGTCCTTCAGCTGGTTACAAACTTCAACATTTCTGTAACAAAAACCAATCTGATGAATTGTAAAGCTTTTAAAGTTGTTCTCCCCTCCCAATGCTCTTGAGCCTATGCGATTTCAGGTCTCATAGGCATTTTGACTACTTACCTTCATGCTAAATTCAGGACAATTTACTATGGCATCTCTCAGCCACAGTACGGCATCTGGAGTCCACATGCCAGTGTTAGGAGGCAGATCTGCCAGACAGCATTTTAAAGCCTACAAACAGAATTAAGTATACAAGGTATAATTCAGTAACACGAAAGCTGGTCCATAGGTTCCAATTCATCAGAGAATGATGCTGACAGAGTCAATCATGTATGACAAACAGAAAGAGACAGAGCAAAATGCAAATCCAGTTCTATCACACATACACAACATCCACTAGCTCACAAGACTATGTTGTGATTTATTTCAGGCAAGGATGCACAATAAAATACACTGCAATGTTGAATGCTGTGAAACAAAACAGAATTTCAGTATATAAACGTTGAAGAAGCACTACAAACACTGCCAAGAGAACAAATACAGGTTAACTTTAATAGGTCTTTATACCTGAGGAGGTATTGCAATTACTTCCCTCAGGAATTGTGGTGGGATTTCTTTGAGCTCTGATGCTTTTACAGTTGCAACTGTTCCACTATCCATAAACTGCACGTCAAGTGCCCGTCTAGTGTGAATAATTTTTATCTGAAAGAAGAAAGCAAGGGCATAATTTTGAGGTTAAAAACCCAACAGTGACACACATTATAAAATATTTCATGGAAATGAAACATTTGGATTGAGTTGAACAAAAAGAAGAGACATTCGTATGCGAGCAAACTCAAGCTGCTTTTGAATACTTCTTACCTCTACACGTGCCCATTTTCCTTTAGAAGGAAACAAGCAGATTTTGCCACAGAAAGGTAGCAATACATTGAACTCAGATGTCTGCTGCAAATACAAAAACAGAAAAGCACAGAGCAATTACTATCTGGCACTCAACTAATCATTTCAAAAGCAACACATGGCATAAAAAGTACTGAGAAGCAAAAGCTCTGTTTAAAATAAAAAATTATCTTTCCAGCTTTAAGCTTCCTCAATTGGTAAATCTTTTAACCCCAAAATCTGTATCTTACAGGGGAATTGGGAGAACACAAAGTGCCAGGGGCAAAAAGACACATTTGGAAACAGGCTAGGAAAACACAAACCATTGCTTGACTTGAAAAGCAAGGGCAGTTAAGAGCTATGACAGACAAGAGAAAAAGCTCCTATCATATATTCTAGAACATATAATTTCTTGAGATATAAAACAAACTAAATTTACTGCTGACTCAAATGGAAGTCTCATAAGGGTGACAGTCACCATGATAATCCTAAATAATGTTAACAAGACAATAGTTACACTATAAAAAGAATGGGGAAACTCCATTTGAAGAGCAATGAACACCTTACCAGGTTTAAACTCCTGGGCAAAATTAGTTTAAACCCTCCAGATAAGCTGCAAAGCCTGATATTAAAAGAATCTGAAGAACAACCTCTTTCTTTGATAATAGCAAGAAAATAACAAGTACTCTCTCCAAAGAACATGAACTCTACAAACACCTATATGGCTGCCTTTTTTAGTCTTAGTGTTGCTAAGTATTTTAGGGTTTATACACTTTCTTTCAGTGTTTTTCAGTTGAAACTGAATCCTGATAAATGAAACGCTTTCAGTATAAAATGTTTCCAGATGGTCGTACAAGAAACAGGTCTTAAGCTGAACCTTCTACACCTAAAACACTTTGACAGAGTAGCTTCACAAACAGCAGTTCTAACAAGACCTCCAAGGAGCTGCATTGCATAATTTGATTTTGTCAGGCTCAGTTGAATTACAAAATTGACTTTCTTAATTCTTACAAATTAGATTCTCTTAGGCCTAAATTCTCTTGAGTCTAATAAGGATTGTTGCATGTGTGTCTGTAAACACTGGTGGAATGTCAGACTTCTCCACCTATTTTAAAGCAACTTAAGACTTTTCAAAATGTCTCCTATATATCACTTTGATGTTGATACTAGCCACAACATTCAAAAGCTAAGGATGCAAGGACAAGATATGCAGAATCAGATATATCAGATCAAAGCCACTGAATTGCCAAAGAAGCCACGTTAAGAAGAGACCTTGATTATGCTGCTTTTACTGCCACTTTGTACAGACCTAACTGTTTATGGACCTCAACTTCACAATGTAAAATTTCCAGAAAAAAAAAGGCAGTATTTCCACAGGCTTTACACCAATCTCATGCAGCTTCCATTGGAAGCTTCCCATTAAGAGCCATACTGTTATTATTCTAACAATTTGAGGAAAGTTGCAAGTAATTACTGGCCTTAGAGAGTGCCTGTGAAAAAGCAAGCATCAAAAGACACTTTTCACACTGAAAGGTGCACCCCCAAAAAACCCCAAACTAGAAACAGAATTTTTAGCCTTTTTGAATAGTCTATGGCTACCATAGAAACTTGAACTTATGTGCAAGGAAAATTATTGGTACTCTCTGGAGAAACGCTGCATGACTTTACCACTTCCCTCACCACGTAACTAACCTTGCGAAGAAAGTAGCCTTCTAGTTTCTGCAGTATTTCAGAAAGTCTAGACAAGCCTTTGGATGGCACTCGGCAATACAGGCTCCCATCAGAGAAAACACTGGTTACTCTGACGTTGGTATACAGCGCATCTACCTGCAATAGTAAGAGTTTGACAAGAAAGGGAAAAAAAAAAGCCACAAAATTTAGCAAATTTCTGACTACTATTTTTTGTGCATCTAAGACCTCAACAGTCAATGATTTTTAATGATTAAGGAGGAAACAGAACAATGGTACCTGTAGGTGCAGTTCAAGGGACTTGTCATACAATGCTTTCAGACAAGTAGCATTGATGTTGATATCATCTTCTCCAGAAGTGTCATAAAGAACAAGAAGAGGAGGATCACTTCTCTCCAGTATTTCCACAGCAAATATCTTGAAGCATGTCAGTGATTCCACAGCCTTTACCAGTACAGGATCATCACAGAAGGCTTCCAGTCCTGTATAACACACATCATACTTTTCTGTGTACCAAAGTTGTACTGCACCCCTATTACGTGCAATCTACTTAATTTCTACCTTTTTATTTAAGAAATCCAACTCTGGGGACAGGGCAGAATAGAAAAGAGAAAGGCCCTCTTCAAAAAGCATTGACGCAAACGTGTAGAAAAAAATGGAAAGCATCCAAGTATTAAAAACCCAGCCAACCAAAAAAAGCGAAGCTCATTCACAGCAATTTTACATCTTTAAAATTTAATATTTTTAAAAAGTTAAAAAGGCCTACTAGAAAGATAAATAAATCCCAGCAGAGTCTAGGAAGCCTGCAAGTACCCAAGTACTGAAAAGTAAAGGATCACTTCAGAGTAATTAAATAGGCTCATATTTAGAAATATTGCCTAATCTGGCCACAATAGATGTACCTCATTAATGGAAAAAGATGTTGTGCTAGAGTACATTGCTTCACACAACACGTTTCCTTTACTTTAAATGCTTCCCTTTTATTTCTTTAGGCTCGTGTATGTTAAAGGAACAAAGATATCCATGTTAAGTGCAGAAACAATTAGGCTCCATTACAGAGGTACAGGGTAAAATAATCTAGTATCAAGGATTCTCAATAAAACTTGTCTTCTCATCCTTCCTTCCTTTTCCTTCTTTCCGTGCATACTCGTGTCTGCTTGGACTAGCTGAGCTGAACAAAATCTATCAAACGCATACAGAACTGTTACAAACAAGGATCAGAACTCCCAGACTCACAGAGGCTACAATCCATAAGCTGTGCCAACTGCAAGCAGAGGAGTAAGCATGTGTGCAGTCAGCACTGGCTTTCTCTTACCTGCCAGTTTACATTTTACAGCTTGAAAAGGAAGTGATCTGAACTGTTTCTGTAGTCTGCACACACTGTTGCCTTCAACAAACTCAGTGAAGCCATGATCAACATAGTATACCTGACAATGGAAAGGGAATTAAAAGCACAAGATCATGAATATAATTGTAAGTATGTTTTCTTGAGTCTAGGGAGAATGTATTCAGTTACCACATTCCCTACACAGCCACAGAAAAATTATTTTTTGCCAGTTTAGTACTATTAATTTCATGTTTTCAGGGAAAGCCTCCTTCTCAATATCTCTATAGAACCATCCTCTCTAACTGTTCTACAGAATCTTAACTTTAAACAGGAACAGTCCTGGAAGAATTCAGCATATATAATCTCAAACTATGTGAAGAAAGGTAATAAAGTAGAAATTTTTATTTAAAAGTTTTGGGAGTGTTGAAAAGCCAAATACCACTTAGGTGCCATTATAAGTTTGACCTATTGTTTTCCTGCACAGTCAGTGCAGGAAACTAGTATGGGAACTGCTACTGGCGGCAAACAACTGGAGCTAAAGTTAGAGAAAGAAGGCTTTGATGGGACTTTTACAACTTTTTTTTTCTAAACTCTATCCTGCAAAATGTCTTTATAGCAAATATAAAAAGGAGGTCTGAACACTGTGCCAGAGGACAATCAGCAAAAGCTGCAATTAAAGCAGCAGCCTTCTTTTGGCTGATCACTCTGACTAGGGAGAAATTAGAAGCAAGCACGCCACTAATTTTCTTGCCTATTCTCTAAACCCAACAATCTTTCACAAATCTAAGTTCTGACACTCCACTCCAACTTACAGCTGAAGGGTTTTTACTTCAGTAAAAACTCAGTCCTATTCAGTATTTATAAAATGGTTCAACTTTTAAGCAGGGCTAAGCGACCTAACTGGGGAAAGAAACAAAAATGTTAAGAAGTTATCACTAATATTGAATAGACAAGAAATAACTGAGAACCTTAAAGTTTTTATACTGGTAATATATGTTCTAACTTCACAGCAGATGGCAAGAAGCCTCTGTTTGGCACAGGAAGAGTTTAACAGAGGAGTTAAATAAATCAGTGGGGTTTAACTAAAATGCATACAACACAACTCCCAAAACATCTGCCTGGAAGGGAAAAGCATACTCCTTTTTTTTTTTTTTTTTTTTTTGCTATTTAGCAAAAAAAAAAATAGCAAAAGAGTTAGATACTTCAGTAAAAGACTTCAGACAAGATTCAGGAGCAAATGAATATTGTCCATTCTTTTCTCTTCCTGTGTCACCCTCAAAGGTACATTTTCAGTACCAAAGTGCTACTGGGCCCAGTCCCTTTGAAAACCAAAACTCCCAAACTCAAACTATGGAGAAAAACCTGAAAGATCATTTAATTCTGTCAATCATATAACTTCCACAAGGTCTTAATTTCTCATATACCTTAAGAGAAGCACTTCAGGGCAAGGAAAGAAAGAGTACTAGTGCATATTTAAGAATTGACCGTGTATCTCAAAAACAAGCTTGTCTCAATTCTCTCCCCAAGTGCCAGAAGAGGTAAGCGCTTGCCTTTACTCTGCTGTCTTCTAGAGAAATTATCCGTGCACGCAACCAGGCATCTTCTTCAGCACGTACTGCAACAAGCTGCCCAACACTCAGAGACTGAGCTGGTGACACTGTACTGTTCTGACTGTAGTATGCCTTCATTTCATCTTCCATCTGTTCCTGGGCAAAAGAATAACCTTTGCCCACATACCTACAATATTTTACAAAAAAACACAACAAGAGTTGGGATGCAACTTCAAAAAAGCTGAATAAAAACATAAGAACACATGAACATATGAATACATTATATACATTTTCTAAAACATTTGTGTCCAAACTCTCCTCTTTTTAGAAAAGAAAAGTTACTCTGTCACTAACAAACACCATCTTAATGTGGTTTTCACTAAGGTTGATCCAAACCAAAGCATCTAAAATATCTTTAAAAATTAGCTGTTAAACAAAGTGCTGTTTTCTCTCATACTAGAGTTTTATCTTGATATTTGGTTGCTGACCGAATGGTTCATATTAATGTTATTTGTGTTGCACAGGTCTTCTTAAATCAAGCATATAAACTTTCTGGAAAATCCAAATGGGAAGTTCTGAATGCTTCAGGAATAAGTTAGATTAGAATAAGCAAAAGGAAAACTTACTCACAAATTTGTATTAGTAGCTACTGTTTCAGCTTGTTCATAGGGAGCATGATACTACTCAATTCTACCACATACTTTAGATTATATTCCCAGAGATAGTGCAGCTATTGCAATATAACATGATATCATAACTGCCATATAGATAATGTTAAATCTGACCACATTTCACGGAACTGTGATTTTCCTAGAACTTTTTGTTTCTGTGCACACATTCATCTACTTCGTAATGGAGATAAAGTGGAGCGACGGTCACATATGTGTTACTTAAAGCTTTCTTGAGCATTTGTTTCATAGCGATACTTAATAGACAGTTGGAGTAACTGAACAGAAAGCAGAAGAATCTTTCAGAATTTCCTGCCTCACTCACTATTTTATTCATTATTTCTTGTGAGAATTCAACTGCAGTACCTAGTGTATCATCTCTGCCTTCAAACACTCTGTTGCGAATGTCTAGCAAATATATAGGAGTGTTTCTATCACCTCACTTTTATTCTGACTACATTAGAATTCTTTGAGAAATGACCATGTCTCAAAACAGAAATAGCACCAAAGCCAGCACCTTTCAGCCTTGCCTTCATTTGTACTGCAGGTGAAAGGTTCCAGACAAAAAACTTAGCCACATACCAAGAAAGTAAAGAGATATTGCTCCATCCCTGAGATTGAAATAGGAAGCTTGATTTTACTGATCCTGCAAAAATCAACATCAACCAACAGCTGCTACATAGTTCTTGTGTAGGTCAGCAGAAAGAGATCGGTAGGACATGTAAGAAAGAAGAGCCCGTGCACTGTTTCCTCCCTACGTGTCTACATGAACATTTTCTTGCCATGGCAAAATACCCTAATCCCTTCAGGGCTAGTTTCATCCTATCAGGATAAATGACCTTGCCCATGAAGTACATGGATAACCCTGAGTAGTAATTTTTTTTAACCAGGACCAAGAAACCATTAATTACCATCATGTACCTACACAGAGCTGACAAATTGAGAAACTTCAGTACTGTCCAAGAAACATGGTTCAAAGTTTGGGAACTGCTGCTTTGTAGAGAAATTTTTACATAACTACCCTCAGCTCAACAGTGTCATATGGTATTTTAATCCATGGTACTCAAAGCATTCATACCAAATCCTTAGTGGAAACATCCTTAGAAAACAGACTAGAGAGCTAAGAACCATTACTCCACATGTATAGTAAGTTATAAATGATGCCCAAAATAAAAGGTGCACAGGAAATTTTTGTAGAGTTAAGTCACATGTGCATAGTAACAGACGTAATGTAAAAATCCACTTCTTACACTGTCCTCTTAGAGTAGGCTGATTAGGAACCAAATCAAGAAAAACTAGTAGTTTTCTGCTGGATTAAAGCTCATCTTTCCATAAGTGGAATTTGAGTGCACTCAAGTCATGCCTAGTTAGTGTGAGTTATAGAAATAAAAAGTATTTTAATAAGCACAATAGTAATATCTGAATACTATTTTGTGTTGTAATGGGATTATTTTATGAAGTCCTCCAATGGCAAGCCAAACCTGCCTTGATTCTCAGATAAGCCAAAGCTAATGATGTAAGTGATTAGTTCAGGACAGAGAAAGTTTCAGAAAATTTTCATTTAAACACAAACAAAAGGACTCTTATTTTTCATTAGCAAAACAAGTAAATAATAAAGTCCTGAAACCTCTGGGTCATCTAATCTTTTCTGACAGACCTGCACAATATGAACATGTGGATTTATAAATAAAGCAAAAAAGGTAGATTCCAAAATACAAACTTGCCTAATTAGGACCTCATTAGTGTTTTTCAATTCCAACACCATGATGGACACAGATCCTTCAGTTGGAATGATTAGGGAAGGAACAGTTATGTTTTCTAGATACTGGTCCTTGGATTCTTCATACTGCTGTTCAGCTGTGGCCTTCACACCACCATGCCTCTTGACTTTCTCAGTGACATTCAGATTTTCATCAATGTGTCTTTGGGGTTTAGGATAGAGGATCGCCTTTTTGGGGAGTACAGAGACATAGTCCACAATACACACATCTGACAGCAACTGGAGATTATCTAGAATGTCTTCTGGAAATTTTACTTGGTAAGTGTCTTGGTACAGTTTGGGAAGTGCATGAGCCCAAAGACCACAGGAATACTTCAGCAAGATGCTAACAACTTTTGCCTTGAAGTCGCTACTGAGTGATGCAGGTGTGGTCTCCATATTTGGTTTTAACAAAGGGTCTGTTTTTGATGAAGTAACATTCTGAGATTGCTTTTCTTGCTTGGTATCGCTTTTTGGAACTGGTAGAATTTTTTTAGCAGGATAAAGAAATCCATCCATTGGATCATCTTTGTGTATTTTCTCCACCTTGGAAAACAAAAGAGAGTCAATTAGTTGCATCTCTAACAATAAATTGTTTTGCCACTTACACTTTTATAACATGCATCTTATACAGACTTTGAAGAGAACATCCACAGGAAGTTAAGCTTGAGGCAGTTATTACAGGTTAGCATTTCCTGTAATGCTTCCTCCTCTGTTTTGAAGGGTTCCAAACACATAGGAGTACATATCAGTAACAGGCAAATATCTAATCTATGAAATACAACTGGGACTTGCTTCCAAAGAAGTACAGTCTCTCTTTCCTCCTAGAAGGACCAGAAGATGGTGACACCCTTCACAAACTTACATCTTTTGCACATTAACCTCCCCAATCTTCCCTACAGGCAAGCAGATCATAAAGAGAAGTTCCTCTCAGTTTACTGAGGGAAATGATTCTATACTCCAGAAACAAGAGGACACAAGCCAGGCAGTGCTGTCATGCTCAGGGAATTATCTTTCTTTACAAAAGTTCTGGAATCAAGGAAGAAATTTCTGATTTGTAATAAATTTCATTTAAAAATTTAAATTTTTAACCCCTTTTAAATCATGCCCCTAGCCTCCTTCCAAACCAGATATTTTGCCAGTCCCTACATATTCACCCTTTGCTAAGTTCAAGAATAAGCATATCTCATAGTCTGAACTCACAACATTGAAAGTACTGTTTGAGAACTGTAGTCACAAATTCACAACAAAATTCTGCTTCCTAAAGCTTTGCAGTTTCAGCCTAGATTCATCTAACCATAGTTTAGCAGGAATCTATGTAAAATTGAGATAAGAAAAGGTCTCAGTGTTTTCACATTGGTCCTAAAGCAAGAAAAATAAAAAAAAGTTACTAAGGTTAACGTAGCTCCACTTTGGAGATCTTCCATCAGTGGAAGCAACTGTAATCAAATTTATTTTCAAAAGCAGACCAATGAAAAAACATGGAGCAGCTGTATTACTTGCTACTACTCAGGGGTAGGTAGCATTCACCTCTACCCTATTAATGTCCATACCCATCAGAACTTTATAAACCTTGCCCAAGTAATTCTTTGCAGCTCTGCCCTAGCAACGTACAATCAAAGCATAATGAACAAGACTTCAGGTATTATCTTCAGAAAAACATATATCACTCATTATCAAGATAACATTAGCAAGAAACAAATACTGAGTCACAATACATTGAAAAAAATCAAATGGCCGTTGCTGTGTCTAGAACCATGTATTGTGTCCTATGTATACCTCATCACACTTAGCCCAAATTACCACATGATGATCTGAGTTAAGAGTCAGGAAACGAACTTGTGTAGGTGCATTTCCATACACTTGTTCTGCATTACACTGCCTAAGCTGCTGCCAAAACAATCTGTGAAAAGGTTCTTGGGAATAGGTCTTGGTCAACTTCCGTGAACACTAGCATGACACAAAGGAAACAGCTTTCATAGATACAAAAAAAATATTAACCATCTTAGAGAACCTCCACACATTCCTGGTAGCACGCCTAAATTATTCTTTATCAGTGAAAAACCAAAATAGAAATACTTTCTGCACAAATAAGACATAACAAAACAAAGTTCTTGGGCATCTCTGCTAGTCAGCTTGATGTAAGAGACAATAAACACGTCTGGCAGTGAAACCTAGAAGAACCAAAGATGCCTTCAATGATTCCTGACAGAGAACATCTATATTTGTACTCTCAAGGGCAACTACTGTGCTCTTTGTATCACAGAAGAAGAAAGGAGTTGAGTTAAAAATAGAACCAAACAAAAAAACTTATCAAAGCCTTGCAAAGGTTTTTATACATGGTCAGGAGACTAAAGTATATCAAGTCACACAGACTAAAAAAATCAGAGCACGCAATCTTGGCAGATAATGACATCCTAGATAGAGAGGAGTTGATAAGGATGTTCCATGTGTGCATGCACAAGACTGAGGAATTCATTTATATGACCAGCTAAGAAACTTTCAGCTCCAGAAAATACCTAACATTATCAAGATGACAATTTGTTTCAGAAAGATGTGTTGGAATGTATGGCAGTTCATCCTGGAAGAAGCTGGATGCAGAGGTCTACCTTTATATATCCCTTCTCTTGGCTAGTGTTCTTTAAATAGAGCTGCAACAGAGCTAAATAAATTTTTGCTGACAGGACTATAAATTCTCACACACTAAAGACCAGCAGGAGACTGAGGAGAGAGGATCCTGAGATCTTTAAGCCTCTTTAGTCCAATAATAGCTCTGGGGTTTTCTAGGCACTGAAGTTCCATTTTGAAGAGGCTGTATATGCTGACTGTGCAAACCATTTAGAGACAGCAAAATGCTACTTCAGTAAATTGCTTCTGATTACTTCAGTATAAATAAGCACAGGTTGACATGACTAGAATCATAGAATATCCTGAGTTAGAAGGAACCCACAAGAATCACTGAGTCCAAATCCTGGCCCTGCACAGGACATCTCCAGGAATCACATCACCTTCAAGGCCACAGAAACTTTTAATAACAAGCAAGTGGCTTCACTTGTGAGCAGCACTTCAAAACAGCCACCATTTCTTAAGCACAAATGTCTCAATCAGGTTTCCTGTTGACTTGCCTTAAAGGTACTTTCCATTAGTATGGCTGGCAGCCTAGGTCTGCAAGCACATTATTATTCTGGGAGGTACTGAAAAACACCTGAAAGACAACACAGTCATTCATCACAGCCAGCAAAGGTTCATGAGGGTAAAGTCCTGCTTGTCAAACTTAATTTCATTTTATGACAAGATAATGCACCTAGCTGATCTAGTGCACATAATCATTTTGCGTTTCAGTAAAGCTTTCCATACTGGCTCTCACAGTGTCCTTCTGGACAAAACAATCCAGCACATATCTGGATAAACATATCATGGAATGGGTGAGAAACTAGCTCATTGGTCAGGTGCAAAACGTTACAGGGAATGGGGTGACATCAGACTGGTGACCTGTCACTGTTGGGGTTCCACAGGGCACCATCCTGAGCCCTGCGCTCTTCAACATCCTCAGAAATGACCTGGATGCTTTATAAGCCTTGGAAGGAGTATTAAGCAAGTTCACAGAAGATACAAAATTGGGAGGAGCTGTTGACTCCCTTACAGACAGGGAGGCCTTGCAGACTGACCTTGATCAATTAGAGGGGCTGGGCAACCACCAGCAGTATGAAGTTTAACAAGGGGAAGTTCTGGATGCACCTGGGATGGGGCAAATCTGGATGTGTGTATAGACTGCAGAACAAGAGACTGGAGAGCAGCTCCATGGAAGGGGACCTGGGGTCCTGGTCAGTGGCAAGTTGAATGTGAGCCAGCAGTGCCCTGGCAGCCAGGAGGGCCAACCCTGTCCTGGGGTGCATCAGGCACAGCCTCACAGCAGGGCAGGGGAGGGGATTGTCCTGCTCTGCTCTGCACTGGGGCAGCCTCAGCTCCAGGTCTGGGTGACACAATGGAAAACAGACATTGAGCTGTTAGAGAGCATCCAAAGGAGGGCAATGAAGGTAGAAAAGGGCCTTAGGTGAAGGCCATATGAGGAGTGATTGAGGTCACTTGGTCTGTTCAGCCTGGAGGAGACTGAGGAGAGAGCTCACTTCAGTTACAACTTCCTTGTGAAGGGAAAAGGAGTGGCAGGCATTGATCTCTTATCTCTGGTGACTGTGACAGGAGCAGAGGGAATGGCCTGGAGTTGTGTCAGGGGAGGTTTAGGTTGGGTATCAGGAAAAATCATTTTCACTCAGAGGGTAGTTTGAGCACTGGAATGGGCTCCCCAGGGAAGTGCTCACACCACCATCCCTAACAGAGCTCAAAAACACTCTTAGGCACATGGTGTGATTCCTGGGGATGTCCTGCACAGGGCTAAGACTTGTATTCAATGATCCTTGTGGGTCCCTTATAACTCGGAATATTCAGTGATTCTGTGACCTTGTCTCTTGTCACCTCTCCATTACAGAGCACAAAGCCGAGGCAACAGCTGGCAGAATAAATTATCAGAGCAACAGAGAGTGAAGCCATTCTACACAGGAGAATAGTATATTTGTCCTGGGCTTGAATAACAGAGGCAGGTGTTAAAAACTGAAATCTGGAGACTCAAATAATAAAACTTCAAATTAAAAAATACTCCCAAGATAAATACTGACACTACAACTGAGTGGAATGTGAAAGAGCAAGTCCCCTTGTTTTGACACACACATATAGCGAGGACAAAGGCAGACATGTTCCTGTACATGTTGGCAGGACAAAAGCTTTGCACATATATGCTTGACAACATTCAAAAAACCCACTGCACGGACACATATAAACTAAAGAAAGTATCCACTTTTCAATGCCAGCCTTGCTTAATTGTGTATATAGTGATAATCATATACTGGTAGCCTCCTGGAGCATCAACAGTTTTCAAGAATGAACTGGAAAAGACACATCCTTGAAATGTGAGTTTCTAGTCAAAGTCCTTCAGTTTCAAGGTTACATTCAAGCTAACATATGCAGTTATTCTGTGCCATTCTTCTGCAAAGTAGGAAAAGAAAACCCAAAAAGGAAGTTCGCATTTAATGTCAGAGACATTAACGACAGAGTTTCATCTTATGTGGCAAACAAGAAGTCTGGCTCCACGGTTCTTGGTATCCAACATGTTCTCAAAGATGGCTCTAAAATACAAATCATAACTATCATTCTGATTCAGTGAGAAAACTAAGTCAGAAGTGTGGTGCAGGAGTTCTTTCAGATCTGATTTAAATATGCAACATGGAAGCCAACTACCACAGCATACATGCCACAGACTGTACATGGGAACATTCTAGTGACAGGCACCTTAGACAAACACTTCAGTGGGAAGGCAGCTCTCATCTACCTCAACAGTACTGAAGTTCAACTCCTAGCAAGATGGAGTTGAAAGCAGTGAGGAAGGTATTTTTGGCCTAGGACAGCACTACCTTGCACCCACACACTGGCTGACAGCACCTCTTCTCTGTCACTGGCAGCCACCGCACTTTCAGGTCCCATTGGTTTTGCCCATCTCTCTACAGCACAGGTCTCCCCAGCCAATGGTGAGACGCAGCTTCAACATTAACATTCAGCTCCTCCCCGCTCTTCCAAGAGGATGCTGCTAAAAGCAATTGAGTTTAAGCTACTGATCTGTATGTGTCCAGAGTAATCAAATCTGGGGAAAAAAAACAGACTTGGCCACTATTCTTGAAAGGCTGAAGATCCCCACTACACATGGTGGCATCACTCAGTAAGGAGCTTTTTCCTTACAAGGATGTGGAAGCTTCTTACATTATCCATTTACAGCTAATCCTTGGAATCCACTCCAACTTTTACAGCTTTTAGTCTTATATGCAATTAATTATTTTGCATGGGAAGCTACCTATTTTCTCACCCTAAACAACAAAAGAACACATTGAAACTTTTGTTTTTAGCCAAGCCTCATGTCAACCGGGAAGTTGAAACAGGACTGCAATATGTCGGCCAGAAAAGCTGTAGCATGTCCATTGTTAAAAACATGACTGGATACAGACTGGACAGACTGCAGGTGACCTTACATAAGCATGGGGGTAGCATCAAGTAACAGACAAATGGAGACAAAGTCAGCCCCAGTACCTCCTGCCTGAAAGGTGAAGACTGAAAACAAGATCATCAGCCTGCAAGTTACAGTGACATTTGGAGACCTGAATTCACTTTACAGGAAAAATGTCCATTACCTGTGGTTATCAAAACATAGAAATTACAATTTCCTAGATAAAATTCCTTACTTTCAAGCAGAAGTTTTAGAGATGCAAAGTCATTCAGAAGTGATGCTCTCCAAAGCACAGTCCTCAAATTAAAACCTTGGAGACACTGAAAGTGTATTAGGTTTGCTGTCTGCTGGTTTGTAACTATGCTACACTGATCAGAGAGTACAGAAAGAGTATGTTCTTCAAGAAGATAATAAAAGAAACACCAGACATGACATTTTGAGCCTGGCAGACACTCTCAGTGCAAGAAAACCAACAAGACAGAAATAATTCAGATATGAGATATCTTTTACTTTCACTGGAGAGTATAGTCTGTCTTCTGCATTTCAAAGGTTCTACAGAGCTGCACACCTGCACACAATATGTTTGAACCAGGACTATATTTAAGAGGTGTATAGTAGCTTTCATATAAGAAGTCTTAGTTCAAACTTCTCCATGCCTGAGCCATAATTATAATTTTTTAAGTCAGTAAACTGAGACAGTTTCAGTAAACTGAAACTTTAAAAGCTCATTAACAGTTCTCTACAATAAGACTGATTGTGCCAAGGGAACTTGATAGTTCTGACTGCTGCTGTACTGTGCCCATTGTATTACAATGTTTCCATGGATTTAATCAGTGCTTATTTATGCTTAAATGACTTTATTTGCATGCTAGAAAGAAAGAGATAGACCCAACAGATAAAAAGCAAATGGATAATGAATACAGAACAAAGATCCTGGATGGACAGGACTGACTGGAACATTAGCTACAAAGAAGACTAAAATTTGCTGCATGAATTAAGCAATTCAAGACCTAACAGCTTGCCCTACAGATAACACAGGAACCAATCATCAGCCATCAAAATAAATTGATGCTGACTGCATACATTTCTAGGGTCTGTAGTTAGGTGTTACAAACACATTCCATATATCTGTGAGAATAACATACATGCATGCAAATGGTGTTATTCCTGAAGAGCAATTATTCAACTCAGTTAATTTTTTTTTTTACATTCAATGCTTTTATATGAGAAAAGACTTAGTAGGACATACAAAAATGCACTTCAAGAAGTCAAATATTCTTATTACTTCAATACTCTTCTGTGCCTCAGTTTGACAGATATCAAAGAAGCTGAAAGACTTCATTGGTATCACTGGCCTGTTAAAGTAAAGCTAAACAAGCCTTGATGCAAAGTTGCATGACACCATAAATGACATATGAATGCAGAAGAGACAGAAACACAGTGGCTGAAGACCCTCCACCCAGTGGTGATGGCAACTCATGTGTCAGACCTCTAAGTGGACACTCAGCCAGATACCAGTTCCTAGTAAGAGGCAATGACTTGGTAATCAAGGAGTAACAGGCATCAGAAGGAGGGCAGAAAGGGGCTTAGCTGTAATCTCTCCCCTCAGCATTACCCCTCTTCAATTTCATCTATTATTGTATCATAAACCTAACCTACACAGGAAAATTCCTTGGTTTAAGATGTGAGAAAGACCTCTGGAAAGGTCTATACAAAGATAAATACAGTGAGACCTCAGACTGTTCACAAAGGATGCTGGTAGCTTGTAGCTTTAAGAGGAGGGAAACTCACCAACAAGGAAAAGCATAAAAAGCAATTGGGGAAAAAACCCAAACCAAGATCAACAAACATAGCATGGAGATCATGTGTCATCAGCTATTTGAGTTGTCATTACTGGTGTCAGTTAAAGGTAGGAAGTCAGCAACCTCAAGCACTAGCTCCAGAACACCACAGAGGCTGACCTTCCTTCTTCAAAATGCTAGTCCAGTCAACAGTGATATTCCGGGGTTTCAAAAGGCATTGTTAAAATTTGGGAGTGGGGTGGTGTGGGGCTTTTTTGTCACTGCTACAGAACATGAAGGGAAATGCAGGTACAGATAAAATAACATTTGGCAAACAAACACTCGGAAATATATAGGCTACTGGCATCTTCCATAAAAATGGCTCAATACTTACTGTGCACACATGAGGCCAGTTCTCAAGCTGATAGAGCACTTCTGTGCTAAGGTCCTCACAGTACATTTCCCGATAGATCTGAGGCATCTTTGACACCCTGACGCCGCTGCTGTACTTGCTCAGAAGCTCTCTAATGCGACTTTGAAGTTCATTGACATCAGCAACAGAAGAGCCAGGGGCAACAGTATGTGTCTCAGCAGTGGATGTATTCAAACTATCTGTTAAAAAAACAAAAAAAAACAGCCTTGAAGTAAACACAGCCCTACAAACAGAATGACAGATGATTACCTCTGTACTTAAAAACTAAACACAGGAGTTGCCAGCACAGCTCCAGCTCTAAAATGTGGCTCTCCTGCTCAGCATGGCTGGCTCAGTCACTTCCTATGGGAAAGAACTATGGAAATCTGAGATATTTAGTTACTACCTAAAGAGTAATTTTCAATCATGGTAGTTATTTTCATAAGATGCTGCTACATTTTACTTCTGAAGGGATTCAAGAAGAGGATACAGAACTCTCAGCCCCAAGGCAGTTGAGACACTGCACTAAGGCAAGAGGGCCGTAAGATCATTTTTTAATGAGTACAAACACACAAAAGGTGTTGCATGACAACCAAGAATGTTCTTCTATATTCAGACAGGTGTACAAATCAGACCAATGATTTTTCTTTCATTCCAAGATATGTCCTGAGGAAAAGACTCCGCCCAGCAGGCAACCTCTGTGTGCTACTGCATCTAAGGAAGACCTCCTGTGGAGCAAGGAAAGTGACAAATCTTCAGCTGTTCTAGGCAATTTCATGCATTGAATGTCATTAGGCAGTCATTATTTCAGGGGGAGGTTCACATCACTAGCTTACCTGCTGCCTCATCTCTACTCCTCCCTTTGGTGAGGTGTATTTGCTACCAGACCTGACGCTTCACAAATCAGGCTGACAAGTCACAAAGAAAGCAACCATCATTTTGCAAGCCCATCAGCTGCACAACTGCTGAGCCACGCAGGCAGAAGAGTATTTACTGGACAGATACATTAGTAATGCTGTTTACTCCTGAAAGCCAGGATTTCATCCTTATACCAGATTCCTACCTACTGGTGAAGTTAAGCTTACTCCTCCTGTTTCCAAACTCCTCACACTGGCTTTGTGATTGGCTTTGACACTTACTGCCCAATGTTTTTCCTAGAAGACTGAGAGGCAGAGAAGCAAACACACATTTCCTCAGCACAATGAAATAAGAGTGAAAAGGTTCACTCACAGAACTTGATTCCTCATCCAAACCCATCTTCATTCAAAACAACTACTAAGATGGACTTTTTTTAAGATGACACCCACTGTGAAGTCAACAAATAATTTCTTAATGGGCATACCACTCGAAGAGCTTCTGGACAGGTGAACTTGCAACTCCTTTTGAAACCGTGGTGGGACAGTCAGTCTCTTCTCAGACCTAAAATTGGAAAGAAAATTGCTTAGAATCACTCTTCTGTCTCTAAATAACATTCCATTTGCTTCTAAGAGTTATACACAACATAAAATGCATTCCACACATGCCACACACTCCTAGAAAGCCTGATGCACAAGATGAGTAGTCACAATAGCCTTGTCAGGAAGACAACCTGATCAACAGTAACAGGACAGATCAACTGTTGGTTTCTAGTTTTTACTCATTTTTCTCATTATTGTGAGAAACAAAACACAGTAAAAAGACATTAGCAAAGGGAAAGCATCTAGGAACACATAGGCATTCATGGTGTTTTTGTGGATGCTGTTTACACTGTTAAACAGATTACTGTGTGAAGATCTCTCCCACTGAAAGCACACAAATGTCATGCTTGCAGGTGTTTTTCTGGGGTCCCCCGCAGAGCAAAAGCTTTTACTTGGGAATACAGACACCAAAATGAGCTACTGACACTGAAGAGGGCACAGCACTGTGTAGATCACAAAAAAAACCCAAACCAAAACAGAAAAAAAAAAAAATCAGCTGTGGCATAATTATATGTGCTGCAAGCAAAAGAGAACAAGAGTTGGAGAAGAAAATTCAAAGACTAGGCAACATCTCCACCACAGCACAGCAGGTTACTCTGAACCAGGCATCTCCTGACCCTGCACATGCCCTGGGCAGGCTTTGCAGAAGATCTCTGCCCAGGGGCCAGTTCTGGAATTCAGGGACAACAGTGGAACAAGCCATAAACCTCACCAGCTGCAGAAACACCAAGGGTGTTTTTCACAGCTTCACCTGGACTCTAAGAAGGTAGGACAGCAGTTCAAGTATGATGCTGAGGCTAGTTGCAACAGGAAGCCAAGGCCAAGTAGCCCTACATGACATCACATTGACTTTTAATCAGAGCATATCCATGAATCAGAAAGAGACTTCCTACATTCACATCTCTTCTAAGGAGCATCTTAAAAGACTTAACATTAATTTGTTTCTCCTGCTTCTATGCTATCCCTGTTAAGTGAAACCACTGCTCCTCCATCAGCTATGGGATACCCTTTGTACCACAGACCATACTTCTGTTCTGAGTCATGTTCCACAGCACTAGCTCTGAGGACAGGCACTGCCCAGCTCAGCAACTTACGAAACAGTAGTCATGTCCACAAGTGCTAGGCAGCAGCAGATCAACTACAAGCACATTTATGAAACTCAGAAAGTACAAAAGCAAAGTCACCCACACAAAATCAAAACCTACATTTACACCTGGCACTTGCTGGGTATCTGAAAAGCATCTTACAACACTTCATCTGCACCACAGAAAAACCCTCTACTTTCTGGGCACAGCTCAGATGCCCACACAAAGCAGCAACAGTCTCTTCTTAGAAGGTGCCTGTGGCTGCCCATGCAGATGCTATGAGAAATCCAGGATCCCACTTCTTTGTATGTGTATCTTCCAGTATGGACAACTCTAAGCTGAACAGATACCCAAGCTAAAACAGTCCTCTTAATGGAAGCAGACTCAAAAGAGACCACCACCTTGGCTAGGCAGAAAGCAAAACAATCCATGAAATTGCCCCATGGGTAGTGGAGATTGTCCTGCTACCCCTGCCTGCCAATGGGCACCCGTAGCAGTGTTCTAATCCTCTGTGCCATACACACTTGTATCACCTTAAGCCCCACAACAGGTGACACAAATGACGTGACTGCAGGGTAGGCCAGCCAGAACTGCAGTAAAGTCCCAGTGAGGAAGACAGCAGATGTTCCCTGCTTAAGCCATGCCATGTGAACACCCTGGAAAGGAACCTGGAACAGAGGACTGATGATTGCCTTCTGCTGCACGTAAAAGCTAATTGGATTTGGGATCCTCTCAGTATTAAGAGACTTCATGTAAAGTCTTCCTATGCTTTCTGTTGTGGTTCAACAGTTTCCCACAACGTGGTGCTGACAACAGTTGATCCCATTCATGAACCAGTTTTGAGCCCTGCAATCAGACAACTATCGTGTGATGTGCTGCTTGCTCACACAGGTCATGATGGTCACACATCTCCAACAATGAGACAAAATACAGCCAGACAGTGCCAGGGCCAACACGCTTCCCCTTCAGTTTGCAGGTGTGGACAACTTAGCTACTTGCACGGCCTCATGTTCCTCAGCAGCTAGAAGCCTGCTCCCAGCAGCAAGAGGCCTCCAGCCTCCTCCTGCCACCAGCAGCCTGGCCCTTCACAAATGCCTGACCAGCCACACAGCCCTGCCAAGCCCCCATGTGCAGCTCCAGCTGAGCAGCTAGTCACGTCTCACTGCCACACATCACTGCCTCACAACAAAGGGGAGCAATGCCCTCCCCTGCCAACTGCCTTGCCTTGGTAATGCCCAAGTCACCCCAGTCTGCTCTTTGGCCCTTGGACAGTGCTATCTAAGCAGCAAGGCCAGGTGGTGGTGAATAGCCCCCGCTGCTTCAAGCAAGGGGGGGTCACCAAGCACCTAAATCTGTTCTCATCCATGTTGCTGCCTTCCAGCTTCAAGGATCTCTACAGTTATCCTTAACAGCAAGGTCTCTCCCTGCTTCTGAGGGTCCACAGCAACATAGTCAGGATAACCTGAGAGACTGCTGCTATAAAGACAACAGCATCTGCAAGAAAGCCTCAGACAATCACCCTCAGCATTTCTCTTTTGTCATGTGAGTGTGACACAACCAGGAAGACAAACAATCTGTTTCCCTTCCACCTAATACTACATATGAGCAAGCCCCTGAAGCTGTGATCATGAAAATCTCTGAAAAAATAACAGAGTGCTACAGAGGTGGGACATAGACTTTGACAGTCACAAGGATACCACCATTTCCAGCCCCACTGAGGAGCTTCACTACATGAGACTGGTTGGAGCACCAACACCTGTCAGCATCCAAACAAAGTCTGTCACTGGCAGGACATTGTGCCAAGGCAAGGAACACACATCTGCCATAGCAGGACAGATGTTCAAGAGAAAAGGAGAAAACTGAGATCCCTATGTGCAACCACAAGAGCACGAATGTCCTTTCCTACAATGCGCGTACACAGAAGGGCAGGGTGGGTAACAAAGTCAAAAACTGCACAGAGCTAACAGCTCACTCCAAACTGGGAAGTGGGGCAGAGAGTCTGTCAAGTTTAGGACTTGTCTCAGTCAATGTGTGCTCTGAAGGCTCAGCCACTCTCACAGGCAAGTGCTGACACCCCTGCTGGAACAGTGCCCTCAAGCCTGTGCCAGATAACTATGAGGCTGCTGTCAGCCCAGGATTTTTGGGGATGCTGCTCATAACGCCACTCATTGCACACTGTTTTTTGAAGTCAGGACCTCCTGCCTCAAGGAAGCTTTCCCTTCTGCAATTCCCAAAGTACAAGCAACTACAATAGTTCAGGAGGTACAAAATGTACCCAGCAGCAAGAACACTTGGATCTTGCCAGTCCTGCTTCAAACTGGCCAAGTAGAAACAAATTAACAAATTAATCCAGTCACATACAACCTTGTATTCACACGGAATATGAATCTCACCTCCCTAAACTCCTCCTTCACTATGTATCCAAGCTAATAGGATAGAATTTGGACTCTTTGAAGAAGGACAAGATGTCTCCTCCTCCAAAAATACATGGGCCAAAGCAGACTTTGCTTGTAGCTTCTCCTACAGTGCAGAGCAGAAAGAGACAACAGAAAGAAAAGCAGAACACTTACCTAAAAGGAGTCAAGGAGAGACTGCCAGAGATGAACAAAGGCAACACAAGATGTAGCAGACTACATCAGGAATAGCCAGAAGAGGGGTGACATCTACTAATTTTAGTTCACACATTACAAATTTTTAAATGCTATAAAATACTTCCTGTACTTTCCTTACGTTAACTAACCTGGAGAAAACTCTAAGTGCTCTTTTTGCTTTGCCTGAGGCAAAGTGCCTCTGCCTTTTAGGGAAGTGCCACTTAAAATAATGCAACTCATCTGCACACACAGAAAAAGGAAGGCCCAAGCACAGCTGCTCCTACATTTCTGAGTCACATGTCTTGGTCCTTCTCTTCTCTGCACAGACCCCTGATGGCACACGAGATTCATGCAGGTGAGTGGGGCAGGACGTGCCTGCTTTCTGTGCATTTCCTTCCAGAAGGAGCAGGTACCACAGCAGGATTAAGCTGTTGCGCTGCTCCCGGCCACTTCACAGCTACGCCGCCGTGGAGTGGCACGCCGCTGCCATTTCCATTCAGTGCCAAGCTGGCTTCCAACCCAGCCTGGGCTGGAGCCCTCCCCCTGCAGAGGATTACTGCCACAATCACAGCTCCGGCAGACTTAGCA
>VYXF01002772.1:71332-82436 GCA_013397295.1 Polioptila caerulea | reverse complement strand
ATTGGTTATCACAATTAAAAAAAAAAAAAAAAAAAAAAAGGAAAAAAAAAACACCAAGGAAGAAGAAGAAAAAAGAAAACAGCTATTAAATGCCATTTTGCAGGTGTGAGTTATTTTCCATGGCTGATTAAGGAGCAACTCCTGAATCATGTTGCTTGAGGATGTTCAGTGTCAGCAAATTTGAGGGTTTGTGATGTTTGGGGCTTACTGCATATGTGGTTTGCTAAAGTTTCATGCCTAAGGACAAAAATGGGTAAATATGAAGAAGTCTAAATTTCACACCTTTGTAAAACCAAACTGGTGGGTTTCCTGAGAAAAGGCATTCCAGCTCAGCCTCGGATTTTGAACACAAGAGGTCTTTGGATGTGTCGGGGATCTCAGAGTCTTGTACATATGGAAAGGCAGAAATCCAGCTTAGGAAGGCAGAGTGTTTGGCTGGGACCTCTGATCCCTAAACAAAGATAACTCTGCAGTGTCCAGAATCCCTGCAGGGGAGATGAGATTTTACAGTGCAGGTAACCCAGAGGATGGCATTACCTCAGGAATTAGCATCCCACAGCACAGGGCATCCCCAGCGCAGCAGAGACTCGTGCAGAGGCTGTGGGGCGTTTGAGCCTTTGGAGAGAAGAAATGCACTACCTAGGAGGCAAATTTTCGAGTGTGCTCTGACAGAAATGTGTCATTTTTGGTCACATTTTTTAACTAGCTGCACCTTGAGTATGCATCGGGGCACGTGTGTGAGCGAGGGGGACGCAGAGACGTGGCCGTCTGTGTCTGTGGGGGCAGGAGGGGTGTGCTGCACGGGGGTGCAGTGCGGCAGGCTCAGGCTCAGCCTGGCGATGGGGCTCCCAGAGTGCCAGGAGCGACAGCGGCTCCTGCCCAGCTCAGCCAGGCGGGCAGGCCTCTGCTCCAGCCAGGAGCTGGTGCCAGACAGCCGCGGGCAGGGCTGCGGGGACAGCAGAGGCGGCTGCGGGGACAGCAGAGCCGCTGCGGGGACAGGGGACAGCAGAGGCAGCTGCGGGGACAGGGGACAGCAGCACTCCCGCCTCAGCCTGCCCCGCCAGCCCGCCCTTGTGAGCAGCGGGGGTTCGTCCCTGTGGCTAAAAAAGGGGAATTTGCTTACTTAGCGACAAGGCTGCCTTAATTCCAGCCAAGGTCCGTAACACACCCTGCTAAATATCTGGTTCAATTATTTTCCTTAATCAGGAAAACAACAGTAAAACTTTGAAAAGCTTATAATAGCAAGTATGTTCTCCCTGAGAAACTAACTTTAGTGACAGAAATTACGAAGGCTGAAGCTTATTTCTGGCACCTAATTTCTCCTTTACGCTGAGTTCCGATGAGGTCCTCGCAGCCGAAGCCTGGGGTACAGCGTGCTCCTGGCTGTGCTCCCCTGCTCTGCCACCCTGTGTGTTGTCATGGTCCCACCAGGTGTGTGTTGGGACAGATTTGCTCCTGCTGTGGTGCAGGTGGTCACCTAAGGAGCAGTCATGCTCAGGTGTTCATTGTCCCGTGGGTCTGAAGCCTCCTCCTGGCTTCTGTTATTACTGCAAGAGGAAAACGTAGTGCACTATGTACTAAAGAAGGGGACTTCAGTGTATGTCCATTTTCTTTCATTTTTGGCTATCGTTTCTGCAATCCTGGCTGCCCTGCTTGAGGTGGGTCAGTACAAGCAAGTGACAAATGTATAATTAAAAAATACAACAATTTCTTTTGGGTCTAATGATAACTCAGACTGTTAAATGAGTGAATTGAGTGAAGTTCTTCCCATTTCTTTCTATATTGCAGAGGTTCCCTTAGACGAAATAAATTTGTTGGATTTGAGAGGTAGAAGTACTGTGCTGCTCTTTACAGAAAGAAATAATAGTGCCAAAGTGGTGTTCTTTCAGCCCTAGCATAACCGTGAGGTCAAAACAGACACATGTGGTACAAAACTGTCCTCCAAAATCTTAGAAAAATATTTTCTAGTCTATTATTGTAATTGAGCACATGTTCTGGAAGCTGAAAGTCTTAATTATGATCGATTCTCCGTCTTCACCGTGGCAGCTTTCCTTAAATTAAAAAAAAACCAAAAAGGGGAAAAAAAAAAAACAACAGAGTTCTTTTTCTTAACTGACTCACAGATTTTGCTAGCAGTTGTTTTTGATTGAGGTTACTCAAAGTTCTGTTCTATTCTATTCTATTCCATCATTAACGTGTCACTGAGTGCTGCCCTGTTGTTTTTAATAGTAATTTCCTGATTTTGGGGAAAAACCAATTTTAAGACACGTTAAATGCCAAGGAAATTAGGGAGATGCAAAATTTAATTTATGCAGTATTTCAATACTTGCAGATGTATTGAACACTGGAAAATAATTGTTTAGCATTTTAAGGGAATTTTTAGTTTTTGTGAATATGTGGGCTTACATCATCTGAATTTTTAACTTGATAGCATTTCAGTGCTTTTGCAATAATTCTGACTAAGTTCTGTTTCCTTTAAAAGAGAAATTATGTGCAAGAATAATTTTTAGTACAGTTACTAAGTTAGAGAATCAAGTATTTAGACTTTAGGAAGGGCATTTTTCATAGTGAATACTTATTTCTAATAATGTTGCATTAGTTTTAAAAAATATATTACAATATATCACTGAAAGTCACTCCTAAAGAATTTTAAAAGAAATGTTACTGTATAGTATACCCTGTCTCCAACTCGGATATTTTTCAGACTTGGTTCTGGAAGCTGCCTGGGTGGGACAGAGATTGATACATCTTGCATGGTTGAGACCTGTGATGCTGTAGTGTAGGTTAATGTTTTTTAAACCCTGACAAACAAAACCCACGCAAACAACTAGCACGAAGGAAAGAAAAAAGTACTTAGAGCAGTAAAACCCCATGTTAAAATTGCCCCGGCATTTAATTAATAATTTGAGCAGTGTGCAGTGGATGAACGCTGGGAGCAGCAGGGAGGTTTTTGTTCAGCAGGACGCTCGCACATGCTTGGCCTCAGCTGCTGACCTGTGTCCTCTGGGTTCAAGGCTGCTGCTCACCTGGCTGCACCTGTCCCCAGGGCGTGAGTGGGCGTGTCACGGCAGGGAGGAACATTTCCCTTCACGAAAAGAGTGTGAAGGCTGGAGGAGCAGCAGGGCCATGGGGCAGTTTTTAAAGATGGGAATATTTGCTCTACATTTCACCCTTCTGCAGCCCCACGACCCTGCCCGAGTCTTGGTTCTGCTATACCCCAGGAAATGGCACCTCCAGCTGTTCTGCAGGATGGCCTGTGGTGGCC
The DNA here is from genome assembly GCA_013397295.1 of Polioptila caerulea. Classification (NCBI taxonomy): domain Eukaryota; kingdom Metazoa; phylum Chordata; class Aves; order Passeriformes; family Certhiidae; genus Polioptila; species Polioptila caerulea. Next base: position 79,171 of record VYXF01002772.1, on the reverse strand, counting down.
ATGTGAGTTGGCACAGGCCTGGAGAGGTTTTGCTTTTTCATGGAATTGCAGAATCATAGACTGGTTTGGATCAGAAGGGATCCTAAATTCCATCCAGTGCCGCCCCTGCCATGGCAGGGCAGGGACACCTCCCACTATCCCAGGTTGCTCCCAGTTCCAATGTCCACCCTGGCCTCAGGCACTTCCAGGGATCCAGGGGCAGCCACAGCTGCTCTGGGCACCCTGTGCCAGGGCCTGCCCAGGGAACAATTCTTGCCCAAAATCCCAACCAACCCAGCCGTCTATCAGTGTGAAGGTGTTTTTGATGTCTTGTCCTAAACTGTATCCTGTTGTTTGTTTAAAGCTTTGTGGGAAAGGTCAGGTGAAATACTTTGACCCCTCCTTCCCACCCAGGTGGCAGCAGGGCACTCTGGCATTGTGTGGCATTGGCTGTCAGAGGCTGTTCCACGCTGGGCAGCACTGCAGTCTGGGGCACTATGCTTCCTTTTTCACATTTGCTGAATTGTGAATGAAGCCCAGAATGTCGTATGCTACAAATAATGTTTGTTGTGTTCTGGCTGCTTGGCATACTTAATACAGAGCAGTATTCGTGAAATCAGGATCCGTCTTGTAATGCGCCTTCTTTTTTTTTCCAAATAATTTCTGTAACAGGTGGACATGTAATGCTTTAAATCCTTAAGACACATAAGCAGAATTCTTTTCAAAATTTGGGCGGAACCTTTTCACCTGGCCAATGAATAGCTACTTTCCTCACTTAAGAAAAATATTATTTTTACCATCTTTTCAGCAGCAGTTGAAAGATGTGTAGGTACTGTGCTCCTTTGACTGCATTAGTATGTAAAAAGGCTCCAGGAGAGCTGGAGAGGCACTTTGTTTGAGGACCTGGGGTGGCAGTACAGGTTGAAATGACTCCTACTGCCAGAGGGCAGGGCTGGATGGGATTTTGGGCAGCAATTGTTCCCTGGGAGGGTGGGGAGGCCCTGGCACAGGATGCCCAGAGCAGCTGTGGCTGCCCCTGGATCCCTGGTGGATCAAGGGATCCAACCAGGATCAGGTTGGACACTGGGGCTTGGAGCAGCCTAGGGCAGTGGGAGGGTCCCTGCCGTGGCAGGGGACAGACCTGGCTCAGATTTGAGGTCTCTCCATCCCCAGAGCCTGTGTGACTCTGTGGTTGCTGTGCCTGTAGCCCATGGCACAGGGAGTCCAGCCCTGGCCCCGGCGTGGCGGTGACAGCAGCACGGCTCTGCAGTGCCACCAGGGTCACCAGAGCACAGGGCACCACGTGTGAACCATAGGGCTTTGAGAATTTTTGATTGTTAAAAGCTCTTACAGTCTCCAAACTGCAGTAGTGTTTAAAGCATAGCAATGTGAAACAACTGTATTTTTTAGAACCAACACTGGCCTTCCTTAACTATCAGCCCAGATACACCATGCTAAAGTAGCCATTTCACTTTTTGTTCCTAGAGGAATAATTGTTTAGCAAATACAGTAATATATGAAAATAACACTGCTCTTTGGATTCCTAGAGGGGAAAAAAGGAGAAGTTAATAAAGGGGAAATTAATCTTAATAATCTCACTATGTGGCACATGGGATTTGGGTGCAGAGGACAGCACAGGGTGCAAAAAGGCATGGGAGCTTAGAGCTTTAATAATTGAGAGTCCTCCAGATGTTTGCTGTCAGTTTGTGTTCATTGTGACGTAAAAAAAAAAGGTAGATATGCATCATTTATCAATGCCATGCACAAGACTATATGGATCTCATTTTAAAATTAAGATGAAGGATTCTCATTCCTGACACTTCCATGTAAGAAAATATTTTAGGGTGTCCCTGTCAAGGGTAGGAGCTGAAATCTGTATTTTGTCTATTTAGACAAGTGCTGCTTTTACTGCAGCAGTTTTTGTGCAAATAAATGTATTTTCAGTGGAGCCCTGAATCTGGACACTGGTTACCTCTGTTTCAGAGGTGAGCCAAGGTGTGGAGAAGTTGGGTGCTAGGGCCCAGCGTGTCTGTGAGAGTGGGAAATGGGATGGTATAAAAATCACACTCTTTCTTCTCTAAGATATTTCCAGTTTTTTGCTGGTCTTGCCTTTTATTTTGTCATGGGAGAAATACAAGAGGGTTTTCGTGCTGTGCCTGGATCTCAGCATATCCGGACACGCAACTTAGATGAGCATGAAGCAGAGAGGAGTAACCTGTGTAAATCTTTATTGGCATTTTTGTAGGAAAGAGGTGGAGCTTATTTTTTTCTCCCTGCCACTGTTAATGGTGTGTTCCTAAAATATGATGGATTTATGAATATGTTGAACATGTCTTTCCTTTTTTTGTCTTATTTCTGTGCTCCTCACTTGCAGGCGCAATGGCTGAACAATGAGCCGTGTGGTGTGACAGGTAAATTTCACAATTTACCTGCTGTAATGGTGTGCTCACTGCTGCTGTTCAATCATCTCAGAATTTTACTTGCCTGATTAGTTGAGTGCAGCAGATTTTCAATTTAAATGTAACTTCATCTGCTTGATTAAAAATGTAACAGAACATTATCTGTTGCAAATAAATTTCAGAGGAAAAGATGATTTTGCCTGTTTAAAAATAACATCTGTTTATATTGGCTGGGAGCAGATGATTAATACCTCTCTAATTTCGAGGTTTACCAGTCCAGCTCACCTGTCTCTTTGCATGGGTAGCTGAAATTGATGGCTGTCGAGTATAAACATTTACCTGTTGATGTTTATTTGATGGATTTCTTTTTTAAGGATAATATAGAATCCCATCATTGGGCATTCATTTATTTGCTGCTCATCAAGATGATTGACAGTTTTGCCAGCAACAGAGAAAAAGGCTTTCCTCCTTGGCACGCACAGCAGAAATTCACTCCTGAGCGATAAGTGCCTTGCTGGAGAGGACAGATTTCACAGATTTTCCAGCTGTAGCATTTGCCTGGCGGTGCCGAGGGCAGGCTTTGGCTGGTGCTGGGTGTCTGACAGACATCCCAGAGCTGCTGGCTTGTGTGAGCCTCCGAGCATGCCTGGGCCAGCTTCCTCTGGCTGGGGCAGTGGCGATCCCAGCAGCATTCCAGGCCAGCGCGGGGCTCTTCGGGGGCACTGCCTGGGTGCTTCTGTGAGCCCCCACAGGCAGGGGCCTGCGGGGGTGGCACCGTCCTGATGCAGGGGCACCACGGCTGCTGGTCCCTGGCCACCATCAGCCATTCAGCCAAGGATGTCAGCTGGTGCTGGCCACCATGAGCCAAGGGTGTCAGCTGGTCCCGGCCACCATGAGCCAAGGATGTCAGCTGGGGCTGGCCACCATGAGCCAAGGATGTCAGCTGGTGCTGGCCACCATCAGCCATCGGCCAGTCCTGGCCATCCTCAGCAGGTTCCAGCCCCCTCTCTGCCCCTGCTGCATGCCCACTCCTTGGGGACGCCACTGCCCTGCACTGCCAGCCCCCTCTCCCGTGGAGCCTCGAGCTTGCCTGGAACAGTCCTGGACGTGCCCACTGCACCCCAAAGGGTGGCAGCAGTGATAGCTCCTTGTGGTGTGAGGGGTGAGCAGGGTGGCAAACAGGCAGCACTGCTGCTCTGCAGCCTGTTGCAAAGCTGTGCCCACCCCTGCACAAGGCTGTGTCCTGCTGTATTCCTGCTGCTTTCCCCAGGTTTGGATTTTTTTTAATGCAGAAGTTAGGTGTTGTAGCAAGATCTGTGGTCTCTTCATCTCACTCACCTCCTAAAGCTATGAAAAAAAAAATTATTTCTGTGAGAGATCAAGCTGTGTCTAAATTTAATTCATATTAGGGTAGCTGAGGAAAACACTGTGAAAATTAGTCTTTGACTGAGACCAGACTGTGCTCACCTGGGTCACACTGACACAGCATCCAGGAATGGGGCCTGCAGCTCCCAATTCTCAGCCTTTTGCCATGCCTTGATTCCAAACCATGGTGGGTTTGCTGTGCAGCTTACAGCTAAGGCTTCTGCTGAAGGAGGTTAAATGCAGCGGTGATCCACGCGTCCCTCATATTCACACCTGGTTTTTGTCCCAGGCTAAGCAGTATTGCATTTTTTTCCCATTTATTCTTTCTGGGGCTGGGTATTCCCGGCCTTTCCAGACACCATTACATTGTTCCATCAGCATGAAGTGACAACAGCTCAGCAAGGGAACTAAAACTCTGTTGTCAATGTCTGTGTGTGGCTGGCAATGCCCTGTCCACATAATTCTCTGTGTCAAGGGGAGCCTCCCTTTCTCACCAACCAGATGTGATACACAGGTTACCTGTGGAGTTGTTCCTTTTTCCTGCTGCTGTCGCTGTAACATTTTGGAAAACTCACGTCAAAAGTTCAGCTATTTTCCGGTCAATTCAGAAGTTAAATTCTTTTTAAATTGTCAAATGCACATATAAAAATCAGTTTATTACCAGCCTGATTCTCCTGTCTCTGAAGTTGGCAACAAAAACAGTTCTCCCCTCCCAGCTGCAGCATGTCCCTCAAACTCACCTCCCTTTCAGACAAAGAGAGTCCTGAATGAGAAGAGCAGCCCTTGGTGTTCAGCTTTTCCTTTGGCATGTTTTTGGGAATTTTTGGTGTATGTTATTACACATGTGAATTTGTTTATTCTTACTATTATATAATTCCCCTATATATGTAGGTTTGTTAGGGTACTACCGGAGGCTTCTGTGTTTGTCAGCTCTAGTCATGAATGTCTTTTACTGGGCACCTCTGTGAACACAGCAAATCACGTCCAGTTTGGGGGAAAACCCTTTCTTTTTGAATTGCCATTTGTTTTGTATTGCTTTGCCCTCTGTATAGTAAATACGGAGGAGTTCTATGTGCTGGGCATGTAAATAAACCTGTTAGGTTTGGGGGTTTTTAGTATAGTCTATTTCTCTTTATTATATATGAGTGAAAGGGTTATTGTATTTTCAGATCTAGAAGCTCAAGACTAATCCAGGCTGCGTGGAAAACAAGGGGGTGTACTTCAGAGGATTTGCTGGAGTTGGGCTATTGTTGGTCTCAAAACACAGCCTCAATGGGCCTAGATGACCTCATCTTTTGCTGCCTGCTAATCCACCACCTCCATTTTCACCATGTCTCAGAAAAGTTTATTTAAGGAGACTTGCAGTGGAATAATAGCTGACGCTTTGCATAAGTCATAAAGTCAAAGTTAAACAAGTACATCTGTGTTGTACATTGTGTACTGAACACTGAAGGAAAAAACTTCGAAATTTGCCATTGCACTAGGTTTTTTATGAGAATGCTCTAATTTTACAGGGTGACATTGAAACATAAAGCAGCCTCACAAAGTCCACGACTAGTGCTGCTATTTGGTATCTGTGGTTCAATTACTGGCTTCTGAAATGCGTGTACTTTCAGTCACAGCCAGGAAAACAGTACCATCATAAAAATAGTAACTGAGTGGGCATCTCATTGCTGGTGTGCTCATGCCTCTGCCCCATGCCTGGGAGCGTTCAGGACTGGCTCAGATGGGGCAGGGAGCAGTCTGATCTGGTGCAAGGTGTCCATGCCCATGGCAGGGAGGCTGGGTTAGATGGACTTCAAGGTCCCTCCCAACCCAATCCATTCCACAATTCCCTGTTTCTGTGGTCCCTGAATCTGCCACTGATGTCAGAGCCATCCAGACCCATGTCACAGCTGTGACTGGCCATGGCCAGATTGTTCTTCAGGTGTGGATTCTGTCCTTGCAGCTGCACCCAGCAGCTGAAGTTGTCTGTGGGTACTGTGAAATGCCATGTCTCTCCAAGGATAATTGGAAAACTTGATTTTACCACCGATTTTAATTGGAAGCCTCAGCTTCTTTGTGCCGCAAAGAAGAAATGCTCTGCAGAGGTCCTTGCTTTTAATTTTTTCAAGGAGCTGGAATCTAGCTATGTATTACATAAAGCTGCCAATAAGAGTTAACTTTTAAAAGAGAAGAAAGGCAGGGCAGACCTGCCAAAGTATTTTAATGGTCCTATCTCCAATAATTGTTAGCATAGCTTGTAGGCAAGAGATGTGTGGGATGCAGCTTTTGACTGGTCACAGAACCAAAAAATAGGACTTGGAGGTTAAAAAGCTGAAGTTCTCCATATAAACAGTTAGAGTCAAAAGTTGATTCCCCAATCCCACAAAGCTCTACGTGTAGCCATTGCACTGACAGTAGAACCATGACCCATGAGTGCTTTCATCCTGCTGGAGATGTGCATGTGGCTGTGCCTCGTGCCTGGTTTGGCTCATCCCCAGCCTCCCAGGAAATCCCAGTCTTGCTTTACTGCTGGCACCCCTCTCCCCATCTCTGCTTCCTTCCCTCACCCTCATCGTGCCCTCCTTGTCCCGCCTTTGGCTCCAGCTGGAGCACCAGATCCAGGCACCCAGACAATGGTTTGGCCGTGCTGCACTCTCTGTGGAGCAACGCTGAGTTCCTTGGCCTCTCAGAAGAAAATTTAAAATCTCAAACCTGTGGAGTTAAGGAATTTGAGACACATTTGTTAACTCTCACGTTCCAGTCATCTCCTTGCAGACACAACTATGCCTGGTCTTTCAAACCCTTCAAAGCTGTGACAATAGGAGTTTATATACTGATTTTATACCCTGAATTACAGTGTAGAGGGTGGGGGGAACAAGATTCATGGCTGCATAACTCAGTTGTGATAGGCCTTGTTAAAATGTCACTTACCAAGTGCTTTTCCATTGATTTGTTTCTGTGGTGCCATTTTTTTAAATCCACATCAGTAGTATTACAGTAAATGTCTGTGTAATTTTAATTTCTTTAGCTGAACATGCTTACCTGAACATCCAAGGTGAGAAGGGATGTACTGCAATAACAGGTAGCTGTAGATTGCTGTATATACCCTTTTGTTGTTTTGCAGTTTGGATCTGGCAAGGGGATGTTTTCCTCTTGCAGTTTGCATTAAATACTCCCCTTTTTACCAATACTAATGCGTGTTGACAACTAGAAAAGTGATTGCAGTCTTACCATCTGTTTGAAAGCAATTTTATTTACTTTTTCAAAATAATTTTACTAGTAAAAGTAACTTTCCCAGGATTTTACAATCCCTTGCTCATAAAGCAGCATGAGATCCTATACTTTTTCTGCCATTGGTCAGAAAGCTGCAGCATTACAAAAACCTGCTGCCTTAAAAACCTGCCCAGGAGCCACCAGTGGGGCTTTGTGGCTCTGCTGATTTTCTCAGTGTCCATGTTTTCCATAGGACATTGGTAAAACTCAATTCATCCGCGGCCAAAAAAAGATATTCCTGAAGCTCCAGCTTCCCCCAGGTTGAGTGACCATGACAAAGTTCCTTTTTCCCCGTGTCACAGGTTAGTGCTGTGCTTGGCCCTGGCATTGGCTGGCCCTCGGTGACAGACACTGTCCCTGGGGAGGGGCAGCCAGGGTGGGGCCATGGCCATGGGGGACACACGGCTGGCCCTTGTCATCCTTGGGGTGCCTGGTGTGGCCAGTACCCTGTCAAATGAGTGGGGAAGGGTGATAAACCTCTTTGCTTTACCAGGTTCTTCTTCTCAGGGGCAGGATTAAAAGCAAGAGAGACAGAATTCTTGTTGGGACTTGGATGTTGATTGTTCCTTACCTAAGTTACAGCTTCACTGACTGGGAGTGCTTCTATATGCTAAGGTAACAGAGTAGAAATTCAGTACAGAGTAAAGTCTTCAAGGTCTTTTAAGCCTAAACAACTCAATTGTGAGATGTCAACTAATTTATTTTAACTTCTAACCCATGTTCTGCACTACAGACTTTTTCAACTAGTCACACAAAATCACCTNATTGTTCCTTACCTAAGTTACAGCTTCACTGACTGGGAGTGCTTCTATATGCTAAGGTAACAGAGTAGAAATTC
>VYXF01002772.1:60719-71115 GCA_013397295.1 Polioptila caerulea | reverse complement strand
AAGAAAAATAATAATAATAAGAAGAAAAATAATAATAATAAGAAGAAAAGTAATAATAAAAAAAGAAGAAGAAGAAAAAAAAGAAGCAGAAGAAGAAGAATACAACTACTCCCTAAACCCTCCATCTTGTTACATAGATATTATTTTAACCAGCCACCTCAAATTCTGAATCTTTCACCCTGTGATATAACACACTTCTATTTAACTACACCCTTACAGACTCAGTGCTGTCACTCAGTTTTGGAAGCCTTTCCCAAGGCCTCAGGTCAAATGCAGTGTATCTTTGAGGATCATTCCCTGTCAGCACAGAAAGCCTGAAATTCTCTGTGCCCAGGGTTCCAGCAGGGAAGGAGCACAGGAGGGCCCCTGGGGCTTCATTGAGTGCCCACCAGAGCAGCCACCTCCTGTGCACCCCTGGCTGCCGTGCTGGGTGCATGTGAGAGCCTGACACAGTAAAAAGGAGCTGGATGAGAACTCACGTTGTCTGAGCCCAGTGTTTCCAGGGAAAGGGATTCCCAGGACAAAGAGCATATGATGTTACAGGAGTTAGCTTTTCATACGCTCTCTATCCAAACCAGCGGAATTCTTCTGCGCAGCATAAATGGTGTTATGAAAATGTAAAGTTCATTAGCAAGCTGTGTATTTTTTATTCACTAGCATGTAATTTAGAGATTATATACTGTAATAGGATTTATAACATTATGCTGTTTAATCTTTATGGTGCTGCATACACGTTAAGCCCAGCTAGCAGAATCCAGTGCTTGCCTTCCACATACAACAACAAGCAACACATGCTGATCTGCAGAACTCTTGTTTCTCTTATCAGCATTAATGGAAATAAAGAACTCTCTGTAAGCACTGTACAAGACAAATCTAATGGACTCACCATCTTATTTTGAAGGATGAGGTGGTGCTGGTTTGAGGAAAATTTCTGTTAGATGTGGGGGGTGTTTGTATTTCCATGCCAGTAAACTGCTGTGCTTGAGGATGTGTTTTGAAAAGCGACCTAGAGAGTGCCATGTTAGCCAGAAAAAAGATGGTATTCTTGGACCTGAGGAGTTAAAATTCTTCAACCATCTTGTGGTATACAAAGCTGTAGGCTAAATGGTTTGGGAATAGGTAATTTCTCCTTTACAATCTGGAGGTACACGAAATGCAAATGCCCAGAAGTGTCATAGAAAGCAGAGGGTGGTTTTTTAAATACCCATTAAAAGTATTGCAGTACTTTTAAGGGGTGTTAAAACCTTAGTCCAAGTCAAGTGGACTTGGACTTTGCACCTTTTCTCACTCCAAAATGCTTCTAATCATCCCTTTATCATCCCATGCTTTCTAAAATACATCCTTTTAGTGTGCTTTTTAACCTTAAAATATCACACAAAGATAAGCTTCTGCAGAATTTAATTTTACCTGGGATTCAGAATGTCACTGACCCCACCCCAAAAAAGGCACTTTCCAGTAGACCTAACTTTGGCTCTGCCTTGTTCCTGGCTGTGCCCCTCTTTCCTGTGACTGGTCAGAGGTGGCCAACACACCAGGTGCTCTGGCCAGGCATTCCTTTTCCTTAACAAAATCCTGAGGACATTTACTCTGTGATGAGTTGTAGTCACTGGTAGCAAGTGAAGAAGAGAAGGAGATGCTTCCTCTGTCAGTGTTGTGTTGGGTAACAGAAAGGGAAACCTTCTGCCCCTCTGGTGGTGCTGCTATGGGCATAGTTTGTAGTGACGCACCTTTGCCTGATAAAAACTCTGTGCCGGACTGGACCTGGTTGTTAAACTGTTAAAAATTTCATGGTAACAAGGGAAATGTGACTTGTGTCCATATTGTGTCATCATTGTATTTTCATAGAGATTGATCTGACATTACAGCCTCAAAAGGCTGCAATTTTACACCAATTTTGAGACACAGTGATGATTTTTCCCCTGTTTAAGTCTGCATTGAGCAACCATGAAAGGGCTGCTGGTTTACTGAAGTACAGAATATTTTTTTTAAAGGGATGAGAGATAAGAGTTTCTGTGTTGATGACAAGCTGTGTCTTGTGAAAGAGGAGACAGAGTTTCACCATTAATCCAGTGTAAATTATGATGACACAGGAAGTAGTGATCCCCAGGGCTTGGCCTGCACCAACAGCTGGTTGCTGCCCTTCAAACAGAAAATATTATAGACATTTGGAAGCTGGGGATAGCTTTTCCAGTTCTTCCAGTGCCCAGTATAGTTTATAGCTCCTGAGTTTTTCCTTTGTTAAAAAAACCCCGACTGTGTAATGTATTTGTCGAAAGCACCAGATGTCATATGCCTGCCTTGCAAAGAAACAAACCAGGGCCATTTCTGCACCAGAAGGAGGTGCAGAGCAGGCAGGAGCAGTGCCATCGTGTCACCCCTCAGCGTGGACGTGGCTCCGGCTGCTGCCACCTCCGTGCCCGTGGCCCGGGGCTGTGGCATTGATGGACCCGGTGTGGCCACTTGGGCCCCCTGCCCCTGGCTGTGGCCACTCGGGCCCCTGCCCGTCCTGCCCCTGGCTGTGGTCTCTCACAGCCACACAAGGAAAACCAGCTGAGCTGAGCTGAGCTCCTGCACTGCAGCGGGAAACTTGGAGAGAGACATCCCGGAGCACAGCTGGTGCGTGAGCGTGCAGCTCCAACAAAGATCTGTCTGTCGGTGCGTGTCACCCCACAGACCTACCCAAAATGTCCTTTTCTTCCTCCTGTCCTCCTGTACAGCTTTTTCTTTATGTTTTTATACAAAACGTCAACTTTTTAGCATTTGGGTTATTCCTTAGAATGGATCTTTTCTTTGTGTGAAACAAGCTTTGGGTATTTATTTAGATGTTCACTGAAACTGTGTAAAGAGCAGTAATTGTGTGATACTAAAGAATTAATCCATTTAGTCATGGGAAGCCCTACTTAGCCTTTTCTCCTCTTTTTTTTCTTTTTTCTTTTTTTTTAAGCATAACAGGCAATTTTCAGGAATTACAACTTTATTTAGAAATGTTATTTTATTAATAATTTTGATAAACTTGTTTTCATCTGAGAAAAAAGCAAACTCCTTGTATTTTCTTATTTTAAGAAGAATCGTCACTTTCTGTAGAACTCTATTTTTGTGCTTACTTTGCCTTTATTCTTCAATTTCTAAACGGACAATGTTCTTGTAAAACAGGTCCTTCTAACTATTTTATGGAGGCTGCTAAGCCAGCTTAGGGAATCTTAACATTTAAGCATATAATTGTCTACTTTAAGCCCTAGACTGGTAAAATAATGTCCAAAGCTTCCTGTACCTCCTGTGTCTTGCCTTTCACTGCCGTTAAAGCTGTCATGCTTGGGGGTTTTTTTGTTGGTTTGGTTTTTTTTTAAGCTCCCCAAGCATATTCCTGACCTCACTGTACGATGCTGCTGTCTCTCTTAGGAGCACAGCAGGGAACCATTTGTTTACTGGCTACTCAAACCCTTTCCAGCAGAATTCCAGTGTGTCCTCATCAGCTCTGGGAGCGTCCGAGGGGCATCGGAACCCGCAGGCAGCAGTGGGTCCGGGGTGCCTCCATCCCCCGGGGGCCAGGAGCCTCCAGCCTCCGGGGCTGTGGCCAGGAGAGGGCCGTGAGTAGGGGACACCAGGGCACTCGGGGCTCCAGGGACTCCACCTGCAGCTGGGGGCAAAGCCACTGCTCCCCGTAGGGCTGAGGCAGACTGGGGTGTCCCTGGGGTGTCCGTGGGGTGTCCCCAGAGGAACAAACCTGAGATGTCTGTGCTTTGTGTTCTGCGGTTCTAGAAACATGTTTAAAGCCACGAACAGTACAGAAACAGAGCTGCAGGAGTGTTAGGACAACACTCTCTGGCATGTGGTTGGGTTCCTGGGGCTGTCATGTGCAGGGCAAGGGCTTGGACTCAGTGATCCTTGAGGGTTCCTTCCAACCTGGAGTATTCTGTGAGTTTGTGATTCTAGGATGACACAGTAGAAAGTGCAGCGTGTTTTGAGTGTTTGGTGCTGAAACCAGTGGCCAGCTCTTCAGCTCTACCTGTTTTCCTTTTACTCCTGTGAAATAGTAGGAGGGAAATTGTTGAAAATAAACGAACAGAAGTGTTCACCAGTAGCATAAAGGTAACACAGTCAGCAGTTTGCCTGAAAAAATTATGGTTCATCAGGAATGGCAAGTGAAAATACTTTTAAAATGAGTCTGTTTGGACTCAAAGCAGAGCAGCATACGAACCGGGAGCTGTCACTGGATGTGCTGGTTCTTATTCTCCCAAACCTTGTGTATTGCTGGCACAAGAGAATTTCAACTCAGTTGTTACTATATAGCTGTCAAATATAATATCTTCATTGCAGTAGTGCTAAAGTAGCAGATATTTTTGAGCTATACTTGTACATCAGAAGTGTGTTTAACTTGGAACATTAACAGATTATCGGGCAAGAATAGGACAGGTAAAAAGTTAAAACATATAGGTTATTGGTTGCAGAAATGAAATTATTTTTGTTTTCCCATCAGCTAAGGGTATTGTGCACATCAGTATTTCTTGGATTTGGAACCTGATTTTCAGGCGTTTAAAACTGTGTCTGTATTTATGATGTTAAATGCTGTCATTACACAAAACTAAACACTGCAAATGCATTCAGATAGGATAGATGTGACGCTTTGTGGCAGCCTTCAGTCAGATTTTCTGGACAAGACGTGGTACCTATGCTTTGGGTAGGAAGATGGTAGATGGGATGCTCCTCTCAGCAGCTGTAATGTCAGAAATCCATGGTTTGTTTTAATTTAAAACAAACAAACAAACAAGAACAAAAAGAAAAGAAAGGTCTAAAATCCATCTTGGTTTTATCTAGAAGTGTAATAAGGATGTAGAAATGTAGTTCCCAGCACAGACTGGTGCTGAGCATCCATCACTGAAGCACCCGGCATCTCCTCAGCATTGCTGGGTTGTTCAGGGCCACCCCTAAAATGTCTGGCTTCTGCACTGGACATTTGTGGGGTGATTGCATGCTTGGTTTTGGCATCAGGATGGGTATTTAATTATTTTCTGGTGACTAGGCCTATCCTGGCTTTGGCCAATTTATCTTGGTGGCTTTGCAGTCCCATCTCCTGGTTCTCAGTACAGTACATGGTGAAGATTTGCAGCTGAGTTCAGGAAAAAAATCAATAATGGATGCTTTTGGCCCAAAATCAAAACTGGCTTAGCATTGCTGAACTATCAATTTCAAAAGGCATGCCAGGAGATCACACCAAAATTTTTCCTTTTTCCTGCTCATTGTTTTGTTCCATGTCTTTTAGATAGATTTTTCATCAGATGTTCTTCATTTAAAAAAATCAATGTAATTGTTTTGATGAGATTTATTGTTTTTAGGCAGTGCCCTGTGGTTTGCTTCATATAATTACAAAGCAAGGTGCAGCTGCAGCAGAGCATCAGTGAGGAAAGAAACGAGTGGGTAAAGGAAAAATGCCAAAAATCTCTAGGCAAGGGCTCTCTTGGCCAACACAGCAGATAGATAACCTATGTGCTCCTGATTTGCCAGCTCCCTCACTCCTTCTTGGTGCCAAGAAAGAAATCCTTACACGACTGGGATACGCTTCAAGTTAGGTGCCTTTGGCAACTGCCTTTGACTCCTTACCTGCAGGGAAACACTACATTTGGGGTACCTAAACTTGCAGCCCCTCAAAAATGTCTGTTTTACCCGCTTTAGAGACTTGGATGTTTTCTTTTCCAGGGAATGCCAAGGAACAGGTGTTCTGGAAGCAGCAGTTGGGCTGGTTGTGTCCTGGTTTCCCTGCAGGTTTTGCAGCACAGCAGCTCCCGTGGGATGGCGATTTCTGTGGGGACAGAGCTGTAGTGAGCATCCACTGACACTCCTCTCACAGGGAGGGGAGGCAGTGTTGTTTATTCTCCCTTTTTTTCTCAAAAGGCAGCAAACTGTAGTTGGAACCGTGTTGCAGAACTTGTTCAGCACCCCAGGAGCAGCACCCATTTTCGCCCTGCCACCAGTGCTGGGGCTGCAGCTGCTGCAGATCACCGCAGGGCCCCAGATGGTGCTGCCTAATCCCCAGGAGAATCCATGTCCTGCAGGCAGCTCTTATCGCTCCAGACCGCTGCAGACATTGTCTGCAGGTCTGCTGTGAGGGGGAATAATACAAACATGCAATGCATGAGTTTCACTTCCTTGCGCAGCACAAAGGCGCAGGAAGTGAAGTTAAACCTTACAAGAACAGGGCTCACATTACCGAAAGCCGAGCTATTTTTGCTGCCCCAATAGGGTAGCTGGTGGTTTGGGGGGCAAGGGGCACACTTGAACCTGCCGGTTGTATTTTGCCGCTGAGAATTGTGGTGTGAAGACCGTTTCAAAGAACATTTTGCATCTGTTTTGTCTGTGCTGCCAGTTGCCGTTAGCTCACCTGGGTGGTGCTTCGGATGCCGCTTTGCTGGAGCTGCTGGGAACACTCGGATTCCTTAGGTTCCCCGCAGAAGTGTGTCCTGGCTGCCTGTCCTGGCAGGTGCAGGGAACGCTCAGATTCCTCAGTTTTCCAGCAGAATGTGACTTGTCTGCCTGTCCTGGCAGATGCAGGACAGACAGGCTCTGCTCCTTTCCAACTTCCCCTGTGCCGAGGCATTGCCACACTCTGAGAGGGAATATCTCCAGCCACTCCTTTATTAAATTATTTCGGTGCTGCAGAGCGGGCGGAAGTTTGCACCCTCTTGTCTGTTTCCTTCCACATATGCCTTTAAAAATTGTCGGTGTTAGGCTTTTGTTAACCCAATTTTAATTTTAAAAAGTGGTCCGATTCAGTTAATCTTGGCAAGTAGTGCAGGTTGTGTTCATGTATGACTTGATTCTGTCACCTCTAGGGTTAATTTTGATCTCTGCAGCAGTTATGACCATGCTTCTGTGAAGGCCAAGGTGTAGCACTGGCTCAAAAGCATCTGGTTAAATTTCAAAATAAAATAAAATTAAATAAAAATATATTTTTAAAAACCCCAAACCCTAAACATTGCTGGAATAGTGTTCATAACAACAGATAATCATCAGTTTGTCATCAGTGTCTTGTTATTTACTGTGCTTATTTCCCATTGTACCTGATTTATGCTGTGCTGAGTTCCACTCCATACCTGAAAAATTATAAAAGCACTCAGTTTCCTGATGGCTCTTTCTGATGCTATATGAGAGCTTCTTTTATTGCCTAATATACAGCCCCCTGCTCTGGGATAAAAAAATTAAACATGTCAGGGAGTTCTGTGGAAAATGTCTGTCTAAGTCCCTGTAACCTTGTGACTGGAGTCATAATTTGGGGAGTTTATGCTTTACTTAAAAGAAAGCAAACAAAAATTGTTAAGAGTTTTCATTTGAGAACGTGTTAAAGCCCTGTGGCCTTCTTTACCACATTAAACAAGAGAACAAAAGTCGCACAGCAAATTATCGACAGTTTTAGTCTAACGTAGGTCCAACTGCACTCAGAAGAGAGCATGGGTAAAGGGTTTTCCTTATTTTAAATAACTGCATCCCAGCCAATAGAGTTTTGGTGAGGATGTCATTATTCAGACTTCTTTCAGTTGAAACTGTCTCATAAAGAACTACTTATTTTTTTCCTCTCTAGTTTAATTTCGGCAAAGGCTGGTGGAGGGCCTAATATTTCCTAGCAGGAGCAGTACTGGGGGGCTTTTATACATTCTGCTTGGGTTCCTAAATAATTATTTTTAACATTATTAACCTGCATGCGGGTTTCCTGGGCACACGTCGTCCCATTGCAGTTGCTCTAGGAACACAACAGAACAATCCACTCTCCAGAGCTGAATATACAAGATAAAATATGTTTGAGATTAATATGCAAACATTTGGAAAACAATGGGAACAGGAGGCAAACTGTGGAAGTTGGCTTTCCTGAGTAACAAAACACCCGAAGACAAAGGGTGTGAAAGAAGGTGGCTGTGACCCCCAGGGGCACAGACATCACGGGATCTGGGCACTGTTAGTGGGAGAGTTAGCCAGGTACAGCGAGGGTTTATTCACAACATAACCGTAGAAAATAAGGTGCAGCAGGAATGAACTTCCCTGTTTGTACTTGAAAGGCTTCTCTGTGTTCTCTTTAATTTTAACAGCATTGATATTCTGTTTGCTTTATGAAACCCTTTATTACAAACAGTTATGAATATGAACATCTCATTTGACTGCTGATGAACAGAGGGGAAAATCTAAATTAAAACTTTAAATACCACTATTTAATTACCCAAATGGCTTTGACTGTGTTAAAGAGTGCCTGGGATTATTCTGTTTTTCAATTTGTTTTAATGCTTCCTCGGTAAAAGCTGATGGATTCCCAGGCCCATTGCTGTCACTGATGAACTATATAAAGATAAATGACATTATGGTAAATTCCACTTAATGACACATTTTTAATTTTCAGAACACAGACATTTTCTGGCTAGTGAATGAAGGCTAATTACCTCAAGATCAGAACAAAATAACTCCTCATTTTGAAAGATAATAGAAAAGAAATGTTGCAGATTAATGATGCTATTTATCTTTAAAAGAAAAAAAACTCTATCTTTATCCTGATAGTGCAGTTCCCTGAGGAACACAGTTATAAAATGAATCTGAAGTCGCAACTTAATAGGTTATTAAAATTATTTGAGTGTGGGCTCCTCTGGTTCAGCCTTTCCATAAATTTAAATTGCAGGTCTGCTGTATTTCTAAAGAAAGCAGCTTGTTTACGAGGCCACAGGGAGCAGACGGGGTGCTGACAAAAGACACGCCTCACCCCGTTCTGGAGCTCCTTTTCTAAGCCTGAATGGAGCTGATATGTTTCAGAAACAGTTGAGAGAAAAGTTTAAAATGTCTGAATGATGTTACACCGGTGTCTTTTCTTTCCAGCGTGTGTCATGATAAGAGTGAGTGGGAATAATGGGCACAGAGAAATCTGCTGTGGGGACAGTAAACAGCGCCAGCTGTGAAGCTGCAGCATCTCAGGTTTTGTGACTGGTGGCACTGGTGGCTCTGCTGGATCTTGCTGGGAGGTTCGAGAAATGCAGACTTAGCTTTAGAAGAGGTGGGTGGAAAACCACCCTCAGTGTGAGCTCTGCTCGTGCTGGCTCAGGCTGCCCTGCTCCACCCATCGCTGTCCCCAGCCAGGTCACAGGAGCACTTCTGTCCCTGTCCCTCCCGACACAACACGTGTGTCGTGGGAGCAAATTCCTGCCAGAGACCCCTCTCATGCAGAAAACTACACTGTATGAAAATTCAATTGGAAAAGGAAATTTTCATCCATGAAAATGCCTTTTGTGTCTGTTGTTGCCTGATCCTGGAGATCTGGGCCCTGGCACACTGGCAGTCAGGCTGCTGGAATGTGTGGTGTGCGCTGGAGCCTCTGCTGTACCCAATCTCCTCACAGGTTTCCAAGCACTACGGCCACTCTGTGAGTGAGACTTGGTTTGTGGCTAGGCCCTGCACGAGTTCACCCTGCAGCAGGAAGGGACAGCTGAGCTCAGATGATCAGGTTGGGAAGGAGTAGCTGGAGTTTCCAAAGCTGCAAGACAAGGAGGTGGAGGAAAATCCCAGTCGCTAGATTCAGATACCGTGGGCTGAAGGCACAGCTGGTTTTGGGGTTGTTTTTTGTTTTCTTTCCTGTCTCTATTCATGAAGCTGCCTGTCATTCTCCCTGGCCCAAGCTCAGCTGTGTGCTGGTGATGCATTGCTGTGGCTTCATCCACAGAGGAGCTAGGATCTGCTCCTACCACCGGTGCTGCAGGAGGCATCAGGGATGGACGTGTCCCCCTGTGCCATCTGCAGCCTGGTGACTCAAGGGGCAGTGCTGCTCTCTCTTCCCCAAGCTGCTCATCCTCCTCTGCTTTTGGACAAATTAGTTAGGTATTTAATGACTGAATTAAATACCAAATTCAATATTTGAATACAACCTGGGCTTCAGTGGGCTGCCTTCATGTGCAGTGATTCCAGCACTTTGTGTCTCTCCAAGCCCCTCACAATGCTTCTGGCCCAGCCCTGCTCTCTGTGGCAGACTGGAGTTTCATGGCATGAGAGGCTGCAAGGGGACCAGTGGTCCTGCCAGGCACCCTCCTCTCTGTGTCCTTCACGGCCAGAGGGCTTCTTCCAGAGGTGGCCATGCAGCCACCATGGTGTTGCCCCTTGCCTTCGCTGCTCAAGTACATCCCGTGCCTCTCAATCTGCCCGTTCACCTCT
This sequence comes from Polioptila caerulea, assembly GCA_013397295.1. Taxonomy (NCBI): domain Eukaryota; kingdom Metazoa; phylum Chordata; class Aves; order Passeriformes; family Certhiidae; genus Polioptila; species Polioptila caerulea. The sequence goes on along the minus strand of VYXF01002772.1, from coordinate 60,945 downwards.
CGCTCGCCCAAACCTCCCTGGGGAGGTTCTGGGAAAACCCCTCTGTGGTGCTCCTGACAGGGTGATCTAAAGGGGCTGTTTTGTACTGTTTGAATTCATACGGTTTGGATACAAATTGTGTCCCAAAAGATGGATATATAGTCCTAAAGAAACGTGTTGCTGGCAATTTTATATATGTCTGTTGAGTTTCATGCTATGTATTAGGCATGATGGAATACAGTGGCTT
>VYXF01002772.1:49457-60697 GCA_013397295.1 Polioptila caerulea | reverse complement strand
GGGGGGGGGGGGGGTTAAAGCAGAGTGAATTAGAGTTAAAACCCCAGCCAGGCCACTCACTGACAAAATGCTGCACTTCTGATGGGTACAATCGGAAGAACACTTTCAGCACTTCTGGTGCTGCTGTATTTTTCACAGTTCTGACTATTTTGTGCATGTTCCTTCCATTCATCTCTTGCAGTAACATCTTTGCCCTTTGCCTGGGTCTTCCCTTTTGGATTGTGAATCTGCTTTGCAGACATTGGTGACCTGTGGTGTGGTAAAAATGCATAGTCTGGTAGAAGGCTATGATCTGGAGATCATTATAGACAATTAATATATGTGGTGCCAAAGTGAAGAAGGAAATACAGAGCAGATTTATTTTGGTTGAGCTTTAAAATGGTTATTCATTGAGTTTTTACGAGGTCTTGGCAAACCTAGGAGGTTTCACGCCTGTAGTTTAAGATTCCACTGTGGGTATTTGCTGTGGATGAATCAGCAGTTCAGAGAACAGTACTCTCTGTAAATGATTTATCTATTCAAGGAAATGTAATGTGAGCGTATTCTCTGTCCTGAAGGATTGCTGGGCTAGTTCATGCAAGGGAGCAGTGGCTCCCGTGCCAAGGCAGTCCCATGGGATCCAGAAACCAGCCATCCCCCCGTGGCAATGTCCCGTGTGAGCTACTGTGTATTCTGGAAGCCCAGCAGATAACTCAGGAAGGCTTAGCAGCAAAAATCAGTTTCTGTAAGAAAAAGGTTTATTTTCAAAAGGTTGGGTTCGTAAGGCCAGGTGAGGTTGCCTCGGTTCTTTCACTTTGTTTTTGAGAATTGAAAACATGTCTTACAGTCAGTTTTACTTTTTGCAGTTTAGGTTTTTGGAGGCTTAGGATCGTGAGGATCATCTTGAGAAAAAGCCTCCTTTGGGTACATTGTAATATGAAAACTATGTTTTCTGCCTTTGTAATTATGGTGATATATATAATGCAAGTGTTATGTATCATTTAGGTTTTAATAATAGTACAGCACTTCAGGATGACATTTTTGGAGTTAGGTTTTCCTGATTTATTGTAGTAGTGCACTGAATATCAAAGATATATATGGGAATATTTTGCCAATGTTTCATATGGATTCTGCCAGCAGAAACTGCAATTTTTATTTTTTAGTTTATATCGCTTCATGTTTTCTGTTGGACAATTGTCAATATGACTGAGGAGATCTCATTTAAAAAAAAAATAAAATTTTCATTTACATGATGTTATCCATGGCTGTTGTGGCTCATATCTAGCATTCATACATAAATTCTTCCAATTGTACTAATGGAATTCCAGTCCCAGGCAGCAGCATTTTGCAACACCATAGCAAAAAGCGATGTCTGAAACTAGGAGTGTCTCTAAGAAGTTCTTTCACGTTGAAGCAAAAATGTGCTCAGCAGAAAGAAATGTAAATTTAGGGAAAATCTCCAATTTCCTATTCTATGCAAAGCTTTGATTTTTTGCTGATTCAGGCAGTAGGGTTGACATTGGAGCTTCTCATTTCTTCTGAAATAATCACTCTGTACTTTGGAACAGCCTTTCATTTTTCACAGCACTATCTTCTGAAACAGTCCACTTTGTATGTATGAATCTGTTTTTCTCCAGATAACACAGAAAGTAAAACTATTAGAAACAGGTTCCCATCTATTACTTTCCGGAGTCCATAGGGAAATACTAATTTTCAGCGGCACCCATTTGGGAACTTTACTGATGTCTTTTGCCCCCCTTTCTAAAAAAGACAGAGAGAGGAAGAAGGAAATGCATCTGTAGTCTAAATTGACTGTGCCAAATACAACATAAAATTTTAAAAGACCATGTGAAAAGCAGATAGTTGATGGTAATAAAGCTGTCAGTACAAGCCTGGTGGCTGAGGGGGATTGCAGAGCCATTCCTGGACGGGTTCAGAACCGTCTCTGCAGCTCCAGGCACTGCCTGCTGGGTGATGGTCAGCACTGTTGGTCATCCCCTGGGTCTCATACAGCTCTTCCCTAGCACAAGCACAACTTTAACATTTATTTAGGTGGGATTGTGTTCTATGATGGTACAGTGAGCCTTTGCTAAACAAGAAGCCTGGTTAGATGTGCCTTTTTTTGATGTGAGGGCAACCTGACCTGCTTGCATCCCTGGCCTATTTACTGCTAGCATTAGAAACACCCCAGACTCATTGGGGTTCTGTTAAGGTTTGCTTTGTATTTGGATATATGGATTTCCATGTATTGTTTCTCTCTCCTGATCACTTCTACCTTTTCAGCATCTTTTTTCATGGCAATAAAATCCCCACTCCTCCCTGCTGCTGCTTTGCTCTAAGGAAGTACCCTCTGCTTGGCTCAGGTTTTTCAGTGGAGTGCTTCCTGACTTTTCTTTGTAGTGATCCATGATTAAGATTGCCCCATACCTTGGGCAGGTGCCCCTGGACTGTGTTGTTCTCCGTCTCTGAGGCACAGTGAGGTTCCCATTCTCCTGCCCCTCCATCACTCTGGCTGTGCCAGGGGCTGGTGCCCTCTGCAGAGGCCAGGCAAGGACATGGGCTGCAGTGGGCACTCTGCTCTTCTCCCTGCTCGTGCCCCCTCTGCACTCTGGGGTCCACCTGGGCACTCCCCAGTGCTGGCTGTTGATTTCAGTGTCAGAGGCAGTGTTACATTAGGATGCCCTATGACAAAGTGTTATGTGTTCATTTTGACAGAGGAATTCTGCGTTTTTCAAAAAGCACGTGGTTTTTAGTACGTGCCTTTGGAAACAATCAGCTCTGATGTGCAAGTATTTAGGTTTTCTCCAGCCTCTGTTTTTCTCCTTGTTCATGTTTTTGTTGCCCGCTCCCATTATGGTTACCTCAAATGACCCAAGTTAGGATATTTTACGACACCTTGCTGAAGGAAAAGGTCTGTCCTTAAAGTAACTTCTGGAGTGTTCTTGGCACCTCTCCCTGTAACCACATGCAGTTCAAAAACCCCTAGGTAGCAAATGACACCTCCTCTGCTCCTGTCAATGTCACGGCCTTGCGTCGCCATGCTGAAAGGTATCTCTTCGATTTATTGTTCCCTGGTAGTTGTTTCTTTGGGAGCAGGCCTCTTGTATAGCTATTTGTTGAACTGTGTACCTACTGAATTAGTCAAAGACCTGTATAAAACCATTTTTTCTTTTCCTCTTTACCCCTCCCCCAAACTTGCTTTTGTTATGTATTGGCTTGCTAATCCTTGTGTTGAGCAGTATCAGACATCACCTTTCTTGGGGGCACTTAGTCCACTCTTCCGCTTTCTTTGTCAAAGGGCTCCCTTAATAGGAGAAGTCAACAGGGAGGACAAAAGGGATTGAAAGTTGTATTTAATCGGGGTCAGAGAGGTGGTGTTCAGAGTGACGGGCCCACAGGCAGGCTGGCCTTTTATGCTTTCCGACACAGATGGTCCCAGAGCATTCAGCTGAGTGAAGAGAAAGCTGCCCAGTGAAAGCTATTGTGGGGCAGCATCGTTACAGTTGAGAAGGGTTGCCAGGGGTAACTGGAGAGTATCACCAGCATCCTGTGATCACTAGGCTATGCCATTGAAAACCCCAGGCCCGGGATCGCTCAGGGTCCCTTGGCATCCTCCTGATGCTCTGGCGTAAGCAGCGATGTCTCATGCTACCTTTTTAAAATTTAATATCAGTGTTTTTACTTTGAGGCACATAAACTGTAGAATCATTTGCATTTCTTAATTTCAGAGTAGCCACCTTCTGCAAAATATACAGCCACTTGCTTTGGAACATATTGCTTTTCTTTCCCCGGGGAATAGTCTAATAATATTTGAACTTATTAAGATAACACTATGTTTACAGAAACTTAATTTTTTAACATTTGTCTGAGTGCATGAATAGCTGAATTAAAAAAAAAAAAATAAAGAACAAGAAGAGGGGAAAAAAAGGAGCTTATGTAATTCAACATGAATAAAGACTACAGGCATGTGCAAAAGCTTTGGAAACTGTGCCCAGAAGAAACCTGGGGGTTTGCCACGATTCCTCCCTTGGTCTAACCAAATGGCACATCGCAGCAGGTAGAATGTGCTCCTGACAAAACAGTTGAATGCTGCTTTTCAAACAGCAGCAGCCCTACTGATTTTTTGTTGAAGCCATAGGTGCTGGTGATTGTAACTCAGGTGAAATGCTGTTTGAAAGGGCAAATACAAGCAGAAGCCTTGAGTAAAAGCACGAGAAGGTCAGCACTGAAAATTCAGTGGTGCCCATCTGCCGTCTCTCAGCACATGCCAGCAGCAGCCACGGCCACAGAGAGCAGCCCCGAGTGCAGTCCAGGGCACCTGGTGCCTTGGCACAGGTCTGGAAGGGGCAGATGTGGAGCCAGCTGTGCTGCCCAGCATCCACTGCAGAACCAGCTGTGCTGCCCAACATGTGGCGCCAAGCCAGCTGTGCTGCCCAGTGTCCAGTACAGAGCCAGCTGTGCTGCCCAACATGTGGTGCCAAGCCAGCTGTGCTGCCCAGCATCCAGTGCAGAACCAGCTGTGCTGCCCAACATGTGGTGCCAAGCCAGCTGTGCTGCCCAGCATCCAGTACAGAGCCAGCTGTGCTGCCCAACATGTGGTGCCAAGCCAGCTGTGCTGCCCAGTGTCCAATGCAGAGCCAGCTGTGCTGCCCAGCCCAGATCCAGCTGTGTCACTTGGTGCCTGGCACGGAGCCATCAGTGCCACCTGCCAGCACCTGCACACCCAGAGCACCTCCAATGTGACTGGGTGCCAGCCAGGCCTCACTGTGGGCCAGAGGCTGATGGGCACAGCCAGGGATCATGGCCATGGGATTACACTCAGAGATCACAGGCTTGGATAACACCCAGGGGATGACACCAAGGGGATGACACCCAGGGGATCACATTCAGGGGATGACAAATTGGGATCTGACCCAGGGATCACAGCCAGGGATCATACCCAGGGGATCACATGCAGGGATCACACTCATGGGATCGCACTCAGGGGTCACACCCAGGGAATCACACCCAGAGATCACACCTAGGGAATTACAGCCAGGGGTCACATCCAGGGGATCACACATGGGAATCACACCCAGGGGATCACACCCAAGGGATCTACCCAGGGGATCATACCCAGAGGATCACACACGGGAATAACACCCAGGGATCACACACAGGAGATCACACCCAGGGGATCACACACAAGGATCACGCACGGGAATAACACCCAGGGGATCACACCCAGCAGATCACACTCAGGGATCCCACATGGGAATCACACCCAGGGGATCACAGCCAGGGATCACACCTATGAGATGACACCCTGAGGATCACACGCTGAGGATCACAGCCAGGGGATCACCCTCAGGGATCACAGCAAGGCATCGCAGCCAGGAATCACACCCAGAGGATCACACTCAGGGGATCACACCCAGGGGATCACAGCCAGGGGATCACCCTCAGGGATCCACACCTGGGGAACGCACTCAGGGGATCACAGCCAAGGGATCACAGCCAGGAATCACCGCCAAGGATAACATCCAGGGGATCACACTCAGAGGATCACAGCCAGGAAATCACACCCAGGGATCAATGCCAAGGGATCACACTTGGGGATCACACCCAGTGGAACACACATGGGGATCACAATCAGGGATCACCCTCAGGGTCCACGCCCTGCGGATCACACCTGGGAATCACACCCAGGGATTACACTCAGGAATCACACCCAGGGGGTCACACCTAGGGATCACAGCCAAGGATCACACCTGAGTGATCACCCCCAAGGATCACACTCAGGGATTATTTCCTGGGATCACACCCAGGGATCACACTCAGAGGATCACAGCCAGGAAATCACACCCAGGGATCAATGCCAAGGGATCACACTTGGGGATCACACCCAGTGGAACACACATGGGGATCACAATCAGGGATCACCCTCAGGGTCCACATGCTGGGGATCACACATGGAGATCACACTCAGAGATCAATCCCAGGGGATCACACATGGGGATCGCACCCAGTGGAACACACATGGGGATCACAATCAGGGATCACCCTCAGGGTCCACATGCTGGGGATCACACATGGAGATCACACTCAGAGATCAATCCCAGGGGATCACACATGGGGATCGCACCCAGGGGATCACACCCAGGGATCACTCCCAGGGTTCACACTCAGGGGTCACACCCTGGGATCAATCTCAAGGAATCACAGCCAAGGGTTCACAGCCAAGGGTTCACAGCCAGGGGATCACACCCCGGGATAACACCCAGGGTTCATACACAGGCCTGACACTCAGGGTCCACACCCAGGGGATCACACCCAGGGATCACACCCAGGTGATAATACCCTGGGGATCACACATGGGGATCCCAGCCGAGCCTTTGCCCTGTCACTGGCATTCTGTCCCCGTTAGTCACCATGAGAGCACTGCCTGTCACGGGGCCACACGGACCCGTCACAGTGCTGGCCTTTGTGTGATGTCAGTCACCAGGGAGTCCCCACACAGGCTACCATATGACTCAAATTTAGTTTAAAAATTGTATATTTGAATTAAAAAGTGTTCATTTTGGATATTTCAGCCCTTCTGGACATCTTTACCAGTGCAAATATTGTCCACCATTAAGCAGCTCCCATTCTTCACTTGTTAGTTCCTCGCTCAGGTCACTGAGGTGTTCTGATCTGAGCACTCCTGTTGATATCAGTGACAGTGGTGGCACCTGCAGTGATGACACCTGGGTTCTCCACAGCAACCTTTTTTGTGTGGTGGCAGGGTAGGGTGCTGTGGGTAAAACACCCTATTTGTGGCAGAATTATTTGTGGGTTTTGTTATGGCTCTGTCAGATTGCAAAGAAAAGGGAGGTTTTGCAGGGCTTTGTCAAAGCAAGCAGCCTTGGAAGTCAAAAGTATAATCTTCATTATAATGAAACAGAAATAATGAAGGCTGCAGGCAGGTGTATAATTCAAAAAGTGTGTTGTCAGAGACAGTGGCAAAAAAGGAAATCGGTGTTTCTACAACTCCTGAGATATGTTCTTTTCAGGCAACCAGTGAATTTATCATTCTTTATATTTCCAAAAGAGGGAGGCTAGGTGTGTATTCCTTTCTCAGATTAAATAGTTGACCCACTTGTTTTCCAGATTTTGAATGTTTCTGATGAGTGATGTAATCTGTTTGCTTTAAATAGTGCATTTACTTGCCTGCATTTTTGTCGAGTAAGTGGCTTTTTAAGTTTATGCTTCATTTTCATTTTTAAAAACTGTTTGAAGATCTGCTGGGTAACAAATTGCAGATTATCTTTCCCTTATGCTTCCCTCTGCACCTCAATAATAATAATAATAATAATAATAATAATAATAATAATAATAATAATAATGCATCTTTCCTAGTGCATCATCGAGTTTGTTGATCTTATAAAAACACAGATGTAAATGAAAGCAAGTGTAGAAATAATACATCTCAAATGTACTTTCTTCTCATTTTTTTGAAAATGAATATCTGATTTTCAGGCTTGTGTAGTACATGCAAAATACATGTCTGATTTCAGTCATACTGCATCATCTGAATCACTAACTACTGGCAAAAGGAGATGCAAACTGGAGCATCCCAGCATTTCTTTACTGCTCATATGTCAAGCACTTGAAGTAAAATTGTTTGAGGTTGTACTCAGCAGAGATCCTTACATCCACCTAGAATTCATAACATTTTTGGAGTTTGCTGCCTCTGGTTTTGCCCTGAATTAAGGAGGCAGGAAATCTGTAACTCTGTTTTTTAGTTGGCAGTTAAGATTTGGATTATTTTCCCTAAACCATGCACTTGGTGTCAAGGCCAGCCCTTGTGGCAGCTGCCAGGTGACAGAACCGGCTGTGTGCGGTGGCTTTGCTGCCTGCTCATCTCCATGCTGGTGTGCTCCTGTGAGCCACAGGCTGAAATTCTGCTCCTCAGTGAGGTGGCCACAGGCAGGGCTTCCAGCAGCTGTGGCTTCCTTCAGGTGAAGAGATCCTGGGCTGGGCCTGGCACCCAGCTGCCAGAACTGTGCCCTTTTTGGTGGCAGTGTTTGGTGAGCCCACAGCAGTGGCATCATCCCACTTTGGGGACGTGCCTCGGTGGAGGTGGCCAAGGGGACAGGAAGTGTCTTTGGGTAGCCTTGAGGAGCAGCAGTGGGACCCCCACAGCAGCACTCCTGGCCCCTGCCCCACTGCTGCCCGCAGGCAGGGTCAGGGTGTCTGCTGGAGGGTGCCGTGGGTGCTTTCAGCCTCCTCCTCCTCCTGCTGCTGCTCTGTCACAGCCTCTCCAGCCCTTTCTGGGGGTGTAGTGGGAAATGGTGCCAGCTCTCCCAACGATCACTGCGTGTTCCCCCTTCCCAGCAGGACTGATCCTTGTGAGCTGTGGTGGCTCCCGTGTTTGCCCACAGGCTCGAGCATCGATCCTGTGTGCCATGGCTTGTCTTGTCTCCCTCCTCCCTGCCCACAGCCCAGTGAAAGTCAGAAACAGTGTCTGCATTATTTGCCTAAAGGACTGACGAGCTACCACCCTGCTCAGGAAATTTGGTTGGTTGCACATTTTAAATGAGGCCTTGGTGATTTTCTTCAGTGATAGGACTGGTTGTTTTTTTCCCCGTGTTGCTAGGTAGAAGCAGGATACGCTTTGCAGCCAGCCCTTCAGTCATGGATTCAGACATCCCTCCTCTTGTCCGGATAAAGGGGGGAAACCTGAGTCAAAGATTTCAGGAGTTACTGCCCAATTTGTAACTCAGAAACTATTTAGCCATAATTGTTGTGCAGTAGAACCATTATTCTACTGCAGCACAGGGGACTTTCACCTGAGGTACATGGGCAAAACACTTCAGATGATTGAGTCATTATCAGAAAGGAGTGACTTAAATCACAACTTTTGATGTGCATCAGCTTTCTTGGACTAATACAAATATTTCACATTCTCTTCAGTCACATGAAATAATTTACCTGAATTAAATAACTACATGTTTTAAAGAATATTGCTGTTTAAAAATAAACGTTGAAACAAAAAAGAAGAAGCTTTAATCAAGCAAAACGTTATAAATTAATTGAAAAAAATATAAATATGAAGTGCATAATGTTTTCCTACTAGAACAGCAAAAAGTTGAGGCTTGCAGTATTTGAATTTAGGTAGGAAGAGCTAGCATATAATATGCATAATAGCCTTCCATTTATATTGATGTCAGGAGGAAGTGATATTAAGTATCCTAAGTGCTGTTTTAAAACTAATTGTATGCACGTTAAGTATTCAGTACTGCTGTTGTCCAATTCATTTTAAGTAAAGGCTTGTTCAGTTGTCAGAATTCAAATGCCTAAAATCAGGCATAGGCTTGTGAGCTCTCCCAGTCCCTATGTTCAGTTCTGTGTCTCGAGCTGTGGAAACACCTGAGCAGCTCCTGCTGGCATTGGTGTGGTGCTGCTCACATCCCTCCAGCCTCTTGCCTGGCAGCACCTGGGCAAGAGGTGCAGCGACCAGGCTCCTGCAACGTGTATGAAAAGCTCATACTGTTGGAGACCCTAAATTTGGTAGATATGCAAGAAAGTTTTGTTCATTACAGCAGCGTAAGTAAAATAGGAGTTGCTTTTTGGTAGCCGTGAGAAGGATTTTCCTGCTGCTGTGGTATCTATGTAAGGAGGAAAAGGGGAAAAAAAAAAAAGAAAAAATGCCAAACAAACAGAAAAGAAACCAAAACCACAGAGACAAATGATCAAAGTATAAATAACTATGTCTTTAGCATTGTAGGAGGTGCTTTTGACCCCACCATTGAAGTGTCAGTTGCGGTTATACGGCCTGCACAAAATAGAAAGCAAAAAATAAAGAGAGAAAGATCGAGTATATACTATTTTAAAGAACTGTTTTGTTTTATTTATCAATGGTAAAAAAAACATTTCCTTCCCATGTTGCAGTGGAATGCCCTCCCTGCTTCTGGGGTGTCTGCACCCCACTGTGGAGACGGCTGCACCAGAATGCATGGGAAACAGAGATGAAATTGGGGTCTTACATTCATTTTATTTCCAATTTTTAAACAAGCAGAAACTGAATTATCTCACCGAGAATTATCTGGTGACTATACGGGGAACATCTCCTTTTCCTCACTTTTCTTTGGAAAGAAGGAACAACTGACTTATTTTCTGCTGTCATCCTTGTTGCAAAGACGGAACTTGTAGCCAGTGAGATTCAGCAGTTCTTTGGCAAAGCCACTTCATTTTTCATCACCTCAAAATTGTGCCTCCGAGTACAGAATGACATGTTTCTGCAAAACTGTTTTTTATCGTGGGCAAAAGACTGATGTAGAGACGATGTCCATTCCGGTTGTTTTCTTTTCCCAAGGAAAGGGTGTCTTTTTCGTCCGAAACAAAGTAACACCGAAAAATTAGAACTGCCGTGGAAAAGGACATTTTGTATTCTCTCATTCTTTGCAGCATTGCAATCTCCACCCTGCTGAGCCCAACATAAGAACAGTCTCGAGAGGTATGACCTTCAGGCACCAGATGCTAGTGGTGTTTGGTGCTTTTATGTTCCAAGTATCTGCAGTCCTTCAGAGAGCAGAGCATCTTCTGTGCGAGGACCCACCAGTTTCCTGTGCTGGTGACAGCTGCACCATCTTGGTACCTGCTTTACAGGCCATGACCAAGGGTTTGAGAAGATCTTTCAAACTCTTCCTGCTGTAGAAATGTTTCAGGGATGGACTGAAGGACCTGCCTATGATGGTAAGGTCGTAAAAACCCAGGAAGACCAAATGAGAGCCGAGTGCTTAGGCTGGAGCTTTCTTCTCACAGAGCATCTGTGCTGTTGCATATCCTCAGAAGCATCAGCGCCTTGTTCCCAATCACTGCCAGGAGTGCTGTGTCACTGCATCACTCCTCTCTTTTCCTGGAAAGCTCAAGCTTGAAGAAGACTTAATGTGTAGGGGCACTGAGGCTGCATGGCAGATGGATAGCAAACCTATGAGGTGATGTCAATTTCTGTTAAATTGGAGAAGTATTCTGTTCAGTAGGAGTATTTTTGAGGAACCTCCTGCTTATGACCCCTATGCCTATCATCATGAGGAGGATCGAAATGGAAAACTAGGAATTTCACCCGCTCCATGTCTCCATGTTGGCACTAGCTCAAACTGCAGTTCTGCTCTCGGAGAGATGCAATTTCCCACATCCTGACTCTGACCAGGCCCTTTGGGAGCCCTTTTGTCTGGAACTCATTTGAGTCCTCCCAGGAAAAGATCAAAGTGCTGAGAAGTGCCACCTTCAGTCAGAGC
>VYXF01002772.1:5655-49442 GCA_013397295.1 Polioptila caerulea | reverse complement strand
GAGCTGTTTTGGGTCTGTCTCCTCCCAGGCACCCTGTGGTGGTCCTCCTCGTGTACCAAGAGCTGTTTGTGGGAGCCTGGTGTGAGTGTGAGGATGGGAAGGAATCACCAGAGCTTGTTTGCCTTTGCCCAATGGGCCATTTATCAGCATGAAAGAAAGTTGAACCAAAATTCTGGCCCATACCCAAAGACTGGCGCTCAGCCTGCATTGAAATGTGATTTATTTTTTCCTAGGTTAAAGATTTTGGGAATTTCAGAAAAAAAGTTAAGATCCCCAATTAAGCTTGACAAATTTCAGATATTCATCTACATCAATATTATTCCAACTCAGGGATTATTTCCCTATTTTATTGTTTAAGGCAGCATCAAGAGAGCCTTGCTGTTTCTCCAGGATGCAGCTACTGGTGAATGGTTTTAGGTTTGTGATTCAACTGAAGCATTGAATTTCCAAGAAGCAATTAATTTCCAAGAAGCTTTAAATCTGGATTTCATTGCAGAGAGACACGTCACATTGTTGGCACATACCTTACATGACTCCTTTCAGCTACAGGGACTTTGGCAGATCAGACACCACGACAGCAAGGTTCTGTGGACTTTGTCGTCTCTGCTTTATTTATATTTCTATTTCATCCATTTTGCATGGGTGAGAAAAGATGCAGGAGTTGGCAGAGGAGACACAACTGTTGATCCTCTGTCAATGGTGAGGAGGGGAGCAGGATCCTGGTGGTGTCTCAGCAGTTAGCCACGCACCGCTGTGTCCAGAAGGAGCTGTACGGATCCCCAGGGCAGCGCCTGTGCCCAGGATGGGCTGGCAGCTCCAGCAGCTGCCTCTGCCACAGACACCCTTCTCTGATGTCTCGAGAGGCTGGCCTGGGGACAGCTCTGGGACAGGGACCAGCCAGAGCAAAATGATAAAACGGGGATTTATTCAATGGCCTCAATGGGCACACCTGGACAGTGCCAGAGCCCGGCCAGGCTACACCCAAGGTGAACCCCAAATGGGCACAAAATGGGTGCCCAACCACGAGGTCCCACACTTTGATAAGTTCTGGTCTATTAGCATATTGGAGTTAATTGTCCAATTATAGCTTCAGGTTATGAAGCTCCATCCTCCTTGTTTTTCTGTCTTCAATTCACCGTTTTTGGTTTTGGGCTTGAAATTTGTATTGGTTGTTCCTAGTCCCAAGCTGGAGAAGGAATTGTTTTGCCTCCCTACTCTGTAAAGAAGGCTTAGTAGCACTTAATATGAAACCCCAAATTACCCACCAAAACAGCACATAATCTGAGAAATGTAAAAGCTAAAACTTAAGGCATCTCTCCAGCAGCTGATTAAGAGGTGAAGGCTTCCCGAGGCCGTGGAGCTGCCCCTGCCCTGGCCCTGCCATGACCTGCCTGGTGCGGGGCCGTGCAGCCCTAATGGGATCCCTTGAAATTGTCTCAGTGACGCCGAATCGATTCCAGGCAACCGATTGATCCCGTAAGGCACAGCTGAGCCCAGCCTCACACACCTCACACCCTGCACACCCCGGCTCTGGCCGTGCTCCCCAGCTCCATGTCCGTCCATCCGTCCTGCTCCCGAGCCCCATGTCTGTCTGTCCGGTCTGTGCCTGAGGTCCGTGTCCATCTGTCCGTCCATCCGTTCTGCTCCAGAGCTCCATGTCTCTCTGTCTGTTCTGCTCCCAAGCTCCATGTCCATCTGTCCGTCTGTCCGTTCTGCTCTCGAGCTCCATGTCCGTCTGTCCTGCTCCCCAGCTCCATGTCCATCCATCCGTCCGTCTGTTCTGTGGAGGCTGGCTGGGCACAGGTCTGCAGCAACTCAGAGCCTTGCCACAGCAAATGCTGCAGACACCTTGTCAAATGAATGACACCAGACAACAAGGATTGTTATTCCTGGTTTGAAATTATAATTGCATCTCAAAATAGGGGGGGGTGGTATGATTAACTTAGGCCAGTCTAAGACCTTTTTTGGCAGTAACCTACCCTGAAATTTCCCTTTAATTTATTACTGTACTTTCAGTTTTATCCCTGCTTTCATTTTCTTACATGTAATTCTGAGTTAGTATTTACTATTTTTCTCTTCACTAAGGATTGATGAAATCTAAAAGGTGTTTCAGACAACTCAATCAAATAGCTAAAAAGGGTTTCTCCTCAAAGTAAAGTATTAATGCCTTTTCAGTCATATAGAAAACAGTCAAAAAGTGAAATCTTGATGCACCCGATGAGAACAATAGATTTGTGTTCAGCCTTTCCTTCTCTAAATTAGAAATCACAGTATAGACAATGGGATTTCTAAATCATATATTATATCTTATTCTCTAGTGGGAATAAAATGTTCATGTTTGCCTCCTTTCCTCTGTTTAACTTTGACTGCTGTGAACACTAGGAAGAATAACCCCGCAGCTTTTCTTTCTTTTTTTCTTTTTTTTTTTCTTTTTTTTTTTTNCCCGGGGTGAAACAAAGGTTAACTGAAATTTCCTCTGTTGTGTACCTGAACGAATCAGCAGTTTGAGAAGGAAATCCCATTGATGGGCAAAGAGAGTGACAGGCTCTATTTAAAGAATTCCCCCGACTGTGTGGTAGACCAACCATGCCATGAATTTAACTGTTCCTGTGGTCCCCATACTTGTACCCACCAAAAAGAGAGAAAAACCTACTTTGTTCTGCAAATGTTGCGCTAAGCTTTGAAAATCATGAGCCGCTGAGTTTTGTGAATTAACATGGCCAGCAGTGGCCAGTGCTGAAGGAAGCAGTGTTACAGCACAGACAGAAAACAGACAGGAAATTATGCATACTTACATAATGGAAAGGGCACCCTACGTGTTAATATTTAGCATGTGTCCCTGCGTTTCAGCAGTTTGGTGGCACATATATTCCACAAAAATACGATTTACAGAATTTGTCTTCTGCTTTGTTCGCTGCACGTTTTTATTCCCACTTGGTACCTGAAGTGCTTTACCCGCACAGAGCTGCTGGAATGCCTGCGGCTGAGCGGGACACGCTGAGCGGGGCATGCAGGGTCCTTGGAGGGGTTCCTGGATGCAGAAACGGGGTGCAGGGCCCAACCATGGGGACGAAGGTCCCGCTTCAGCGGCAGGATGCACTGACACCGCTGTGATTTCTGTGTTTGTTAATGTCTGCTTAAACACCAAAAACATGTATCTGCCTGGCCAGGTGCTCTGAGCTCAGCTGTGTCGTGCTCCGTGGCCTGTAGTGTGCCTGGAGTGGCCACCCCAGCCCAGCCACGGGCCCCTCAGCAGCCAGGCTGCTGGGGGATCAGCGCACTAGCCCTACCCAGCTGCCACCTTCCCTCTCTGGCAAGGATGGTGAAGTCTTTCCTCGTGGCTCATAGCTGCTGAAGTTTGTTTAAAGTAACTTCTGTAGCTCCTGTCAGGGGGTTTCCCACTTTTGCCGGGCTGTTCAGAGGTGTGTGAGTTTCTTTTCCTGTTTGAACTCTGGTTTGCTTTTGGCCAGCTCTGCCTTTGCATCATTGTTTTAATTAATTTCAAAATGGGTTGAGAATTGTTTGTTGGATTTTGTGATGCTTTTCAAAAGACGCAGATAAAAGTGGCTAAAAATAAAGCATTGCGGGGATTTCCCTACTGCCAAAACCTGTGCATATTACTGGCACACACATAATTTTAGGTATGAAGGGGAGAGGCAAGAGAGCCTTTTTTTAACATGAGAAAATGTCTCAAATTGTACTTCTGTCAACAGTTCCATCAAATTATTTCCCTGCGGGAGTTATGGATCCCTTTTGAAGCTGTCTTACAGAGATATTGGCAGGTATTCCTTTGAACAGCAGGTGTTTTGTTTTTAAGTAAATCATCTTGTTGCCATCAAGGGAAAGTTGAGAAATCTCTGGAAATGGCTGAGAAAGGTGCACCGGGGCTGATGCTGTTGCCTTCCAAGGGCCTGCCGTGAGCAGCCGGGGTGTGCAGAGAGGGCTGCAGCCCTGTGGCCACCAGGCATCTCCTGTGGGGAGGGGTCCCTGCTGAGGTGGAGCTGGAGCTGCTGGAGTGGGAGTCCAGCACAAGCAGGAGCAGCTCCTCGTCCGTGTTGCTGGTCTGCAGCAGCCTGAGCGTGCAGCAAGGTGTGCACGAGTGGGTACCCAGCACCCTGCACAGGCCCTGCACACACACACACACCTGTCAGTGTGATCTAACCTTCTCCAGCCAGTCCCTATTCCAAGCCCCAAAAATGGGCATTCAGCGATGTCAGAGACCAGCGTTTCTGGCTAGTGAACTTTTTCTACTTCTCGACTAATTAGAATTTAAAACAATGGATTAATAGTATTAAAATTTGAATGAAATGTGTTGTAGGAATCTATTTGATCACTCAGAATCTATCCACAAAAGCATGTAACAATTTAAATAGAGCAATCACTTAGGCCACAAAAGGTACAGCTTTGAACTAAAGTTAATACTTCACAGAATTTGCGGCAGCTTTTAGGAGAAATTAACTGTATCAGGTCCACGGGGGAAAGGTGTGCAGGGTGTCCTGGCCTGCAGACACCCAAATTCCTATGCTTTACAGGATATGGGAGGCCACCCCGAGCCCTGTTTTGGGACAGTGCTTGGCTGTCCTTCCTTTCGCTTTTGTCAGAAGGGCTGCTCGGGCACACAAGATGTGAAACTCTGTAGCAAGCCCTGTTACTGTAAGGCTTGAATCACTTCGGGTCACTCCTAATCAGGAACTTTCAGATAGATGTAGTATGTCACAATGTGTAATTCTTACAGATCTAGTGGTTTTTAGGGGTTTTAAGGCTCATAATTTTAAAACTCTCTTCCACTAGCAGTAGAAGCTGTGTCCTGGTGTGGTAAATATTTTTCAGAGGTATGTCTGAAACAGTCCTTGCCATGGAGATCTTACAGTAGAATATAATTAGAATTATCTATTCTGTAATGTGTTATATTAATTAGCAGTCAAAATCCAATTTTTAAAGCCCAGCTTTGAAATGTATTTGCCCTTCAGGCCACGTATCATTGTGCCACAGCTTGAAGTGTCCTGTTTCACTGGGCTGATCTTAAAATAAAATAAATAAAATACATCATCATATATTTTCCAATTGGAAGGAAGGGGGAACATGACCACTTGCCGCCTTCTTTTGGGAAATTTAGTATTTTATTTTCCAAGTTGGATGTCCATGCTCTGCAGCTTCTCTATTGTTGCAGAAGGTGATGACACAAACCGTTGCAGGGCAGGCAGAGCTTGTGTAAGGATGTCTTCTCCCAGCCCTGACGACTGAAACACGAGTGTGATTTTGGGGGGGCTTCACAGCCCATGCCCAGCAGTGCCCTGCCCTGCTTGGCCAGGGCAGCCTGGTCAGCTGTCGGACTCCCTGGTGGAGCAGCACAGCAGATAAGGAAATTTTGTGAACCATTTATTGTTTGCTCTGAGTCAGTGTTTTGTTCTGTGGAAGCAGATTGTTCCTCCGGGCAATTTCAGGTTTTGACTGCTGGTCCTCCTTCTCCCTCCTCCCCTCCTCTCCCTGTCTGGGATGAAAGAGGGGAGGTTTGAATGCACATTGAACAGTGCTCCTAAATCTGGCTTCACCCCGAGCGCTGCTCAGAAATTTACATTTTCATGCTGGTGGAAGGATACATGTGAATCTCAATGATCTTTCAAAATTTTTCTTTAAATAAAAGGAAAGCTGTTGCTCGCCATTCATCCCATTGTGCAGAGGCAGAGGACAGCCAAAATGTGGTACTTTATAAAGGGAGAACCTTGTGCAGGGCTTCCATTTTCATATAAATGGAGTATATTTTACATCCTCTTCTTCCCTGATCTGCGGTTTGACAACACCATTTTCTCAAAGCACAAATACAAGAAGTTTGTACAGTAAAGTCTGTTGTATTTTTTTAGTATAGAAATATTTATAATCATAGTACAGGAATTAATCTCAATCTTAGTATTAAACTTAGTGTAGAAATTAATATAATCTTATAAAGCAGATAGCATTTAACAAATGAAGACAAGGAAGATTAAAAGCACAAATATGTAAAAAATGTTCTTGCTTTTATTTAACAGAAAGCTTGAATTAAGTTCCGTATGTGCAACTTTTCCACAGACAAAGAGGGAAATCCTGACAGAGATTGTCTGAATAAGTCTTTGAACTGCTGTATTCTGAAGAGTAGAAACGAAACTAAAGCAAATGCAAAGATAAAGCAATAAATACAGCCTTTCCTTCGGGCAGAAAGGCACCTTGTGTATGCATGCCCACCCTAAAATAAGTGTGAAGTGCTCTGATGTGGTAGTGCCGTGGCCTTGGGCACATCAGGTGCAGGTGTGGTGCCAGGCTTGGCAAGGGATCTCCCAGCATAGTCGTGCCTGCCCACAGCTGCCCCCTCTGCCTCAGGTCTGCTCTCTGGGGTGGGAGACCATCACCCCTGTGCGCCCCAGGGCACTGGTGAAGCTGGCTGTGGTTCCTGATCCTTTCTGTGGGTTTTGGGTGCCAGCTGCCTACCTGCCCCTGGGCAGGCTGCCCCACCTGAGGCTGCAGGACCAGGAGGAACATGCAGGTGAGAGGTGAGGGCTGCAGGCATAAGGGCACCCAACATGCCCACCAAGCTCACCTGGTGCTGCTGGGGGAGCCAAGGGAGCAGCCAGGACAGCACAGGAATGGCCAGGAGCCACCCACAGGGCGCTGGGATTGCCTGCAGGATGCATCAATTCACCCAAATAAACAAACAGAAGCAGAGGGAAGGGGAACTACGTGTCAGTCTGATAGGAGTTTTGTGATTTATTTTGTGATCTAGAGCCAGACAAAACACGGTGGTCAGTGAGAAATATTGTTGCAGATTTTTCCATGTGTCTCTACAGGAGAATTTTACCTTGGTTGCAGAAGCAAAACTCTCCCTAGGTTTTTCAGTCTGAAGAATTTATTGTGTGTGAAAACCAAGCCTTATACAATCTATTGTGAATTAAAATTAACTTTTAGATCACCAAATAGATTTGATAAAGGCAGATTTTGTTGTAATATTTCATTCAGCATTAAAGCTCTTATATTTTTTTTCTGAGTGGAGCAGTTTTAGCTTCTGGTATTAGGAGTATTTGAATCATTGTATCATGGTTTTCCCCTGTGAAGCTGGGGATTTTGACAGTGAAGAAGAGAAACTTGGTTGGTTTGCCCTCAGGAAGGAGATGCCTAGTGATTAACAGGAGTTAATTCGCTGGTAATTCTGATCTGTGACCATTCTGCATGTGCCTTTCTGTGCAGCACGGCACTTGCAGTGCTGACTGCCAAGGCAGAGCTTTGAATTACAAATATATTTTCCTTTATGAATTAATTTCCTCAACAGGCATTTAAGCCATAAATAATGCACTCAAATATGGCAGTGTTTCCCCACTTTTAATGATCAGGCTTCAAAAGGGTTGATTTTCTCTGGAGTGTTCCCAACCTGCTCCTGCTGTGGGGCACTGATGCGTCCCTGCCCCAGCCGTGCCCCAGACCCCGAGCCGTGCTGGGGTGGCAGTCCAGGTGGCTGCTGCAGTCCTGGCAGTGGCAGGCACTTGGAGTGCTGTAATTCAGGTTCACACATCATGCACATCACTTTTTTGACTGGCCAGCTAGTGCGTTATCAATGTCTCGGTGGCAGTCCCTGGCGTGAGCAAGTGTTGAAAATAAAAATACTTGGGGGTGTTGTTCAGGTGAGAACATGTGGTGTGAGCCCTGACTGTTGGGTGAGGAGCAGCACTAAGCAGGTACGGTGCTCTAAAGCACCTGAGTGGCATACCACTACATCACTTGCTTCAGCCAGAATTACTGACTTTTCCAGTAAATGAAGAGGAAGACATAAAATTATAGATGACGTAATTTTAATTTGTAGTCATCCACCTTCTAATGGAAATGAATAGGACAATCAAAACTGCAGAAATTTTTGCTGTCTGTACATCGTGATGATGTTGTGATTTATGTTAGTAACATGGATGCCTCAGATTAAGATGCAGGATCAGGACGGGACAGTTTGCATTTTAAAGTTTGCAAACGTGCAGGATTAATTTGCACACAGGTTGTAATGCTTGCTGTGAAGTACAGGTAAGGTGAGCATCTGTGCTGAGGTGGATCCTCCTGCAGCAGTGAGGAGCAGCTGTGGGAGCGCAGCTGTGTGTGTGCAGCCAGAGCACTGAGCCCTGCTCACATGCAGGATTTTTAACAGCTCTAGATGCATCCCTGCTCCTTTAGCTTATTGCCCTTTTATTTCCTTCTTGGTTTGCTTCTTTTCACTCCTGCCAGCCCAAGGGCTGCATGTGAGACGGTTATGGCGTGACAGTTGATAATTCAGTGTGTCTTCCTGATTTATTGCACATTACCAAACCCTGTTTGGAAGTAGATTTGCTCAGCTTACAGCCTGGGTGTCTGAGGTTATGCTCAGCCGTGTTGGCACGCAGCAGTCAGGCTGCAGGGCTGCAGACGCAGACTTGGTGAATTCTCAAGGAGGAAAAGGGTCTGCTCTGCAGTGACTTACTGTTCTGTGTGCTCCCATGCTTGCACCCTCTGGGCTGGAGCTGGGCATCCCCGCCAACGCAGGCAGGGACAGCTCCAGGGGCTGGAATAGGGAATTTTGGAGCCCGTGCCCCTGGAAGAATTAAATCCCCACCTGAATTTAAATGCCAGGGGTCAGGGCAAGAGTGTGGTGTCAGAAAAACTCCTCCCAATAGTTGCACATGTGCTGATACTCAGGTGAGGCAGATTTGGTGCCCAGTGGGTCAGTAGCTTTCCTTTACCAAAGATGGAACTAGTTTCTCTGTTTTAGTATATCAAAATCTGTTAGGAGTTTCAGTAACTGCAGTAATCCTCATCTAGAATATATTACAGAAAAATATTCATATAAATTAAATCTAATTCATTTTAATTTTGTTTTTCAGGAGATATTGATGTGGACTGGTCCATCTCTCATAAAGACTTAAAGGTAAATACAAACAACCGAATTTTTCTGTCATTCTTTATTTTGTCACTTATGAACAAGCAGAATAAAGGAAATGGGATTGAAAAACCCCTCTGTGATGTTTTTGTGGGACATTTAGCAGAGAGGAAGCAGTTCTGAGTTGGGGCTACCACAGAGGTAGGAAGAGACAGGGATGCCAAGAGCTGGAGTGCTTCCACAGAGAGTGCAAGGTGGGCACCAGCTCTTCCTTCCTGGTCTCTTTGGAGAGACAGACCACACAGCTTGACAGCCACACCCCTGTCCAAGCAGCCGACCGGGTGTGGAGCCTTCCTGGGCTGGCGTGGGGATGCTGCAGCCTGGGGATCCCAGGCGAGCTGCTGGAGCATCCAGCAGGAGTAAGCCTCAGCTGCTGTGTCCAGCTTCTTCGTTTTCCTTTCCTGTGTCCAGTACAGCTGATACAATCCAGTGATGTTAACAAATTCTTTCCCTGAGGAGAAATGGTATTTTTATACCTCTCTGTTCACTCATCTGAAATTCCATGTATTTTTTTAAACTTGTGATGTTTACTAGGCAAATGACGGTTGTAGATAGGATTTTTAATTCTGGCTGCCTACACAGAAAGTATGTGTGAGGTCATTGGGAAAGAGATAGTTGTTTCCAGCTTCTCCTTTTTTTTCCTTCTTCCTTTTTAAGTCTTTCTTTACAATTGCAAATTGCAGATTTCATCCAGACTTGTATAGCCTTGTACTTTGTCGAAGCAGTTTGCCTTAATGTGTGCAGGGGAATATGTAACTTGCATTTGCAATTGATGTTCATTATATTTGTGTTCTGGAGAAAATTCCAGTGACATAGCACAGTGAGTAAAAGTATCTTGGCTAATTGAGGGAAAGCTTCAGAGCTGCACTTTTAAATACCAAAAAGAATGTCCTGAGTTCAAAAAAAAAGTTCAAACGAGAACTTTTCTTCCAGACAATGCAGGTTTGTCTGTAACAGAATTACCCATTCCAGACCTGGATGTGTAAATTGTACACGTGAAACAGTAGATTTCTGCTGGATCACTGCCAGCAGTGACCTCTACAATTCCCAGTTCCCAAAGCACAAGAGTCTCGGGTGTTAAAGGCATTTCTTTCTCTCTTTCACCAGGCACAGATCTCCAACTACGCGGGCGTGAGGCACAGCGGCACCCGGTACTACTCTGCTGACAAAAATGTTACTTGTAGGAACTGCGACAGAGCAGGGCATTTGTCCAAGAACTGTCCCACTCCAAAGGTAAATGCAAGACTTAAATCACTTGAACATTCAGCTGTTTTCCTAATATGCCTTTGTGCTTGCTGTTGGAAGCATTGTTTCAGTGGTTTGTCCTTTCTTTGAGGCAGTGCTGAGTTGCAGGATAGCTTGCACAAGGTCTGTTTACTGTATGAAGTTATCCCTCTGTTTGGCAGTGTCATGGCTTTTATTGTTTTTGTAAAAGAGAAATATGCAGAATTATATCATATAGAATCATATTGAATGTTTTCTGCTGGAAGAGACCTTAAAGATTAACTTATTCCACACCTTGCCATGGGCAGGAACAACTTCCACTAAACCATGTGGCTGTAAACTGAGAAAAAAAAAAAATTAAGTGCCAAGCAGAAACATCTTTTTTTTCAAATGGTAAAACAGTCGGTAAGTGTCGGTGAAAATATTTTTCACTTGTACTTTCAACAAGGAATCAGAAATACAGCCTTAGTAAATAAGTGAAAGCAGAAAGTATAATGAGCCATGATATGAACAGTGTTAAAAACTCTGAGCAAGACAAAATTGGAGCTAATTTTAAGATGCTCAAATAGATGCCAAATATTCAAAAATTTTGTCCTGTGGTTAGGGGTTTAAAGGTCAGTCAGTACGCTGTCAGGAAGTGGGAGCCATTGCATGACAGCATGGATTCACCAAGCCCCACAGCAGAATCTGTACAACCCTCAGTCCTTGGGGCTGCTACCCACGAGGACACTCAGAATGACCACATCCCACGTGACCCTTGGGGGGAAATACACTCCCTCTCTGGGAAAAGTGCCTTTACAGAGATACAGGTTGGCCTTAGCATAACTGTGTGCATGTTGTATTGGTCACTTCAGGTGCTGACCTGTGTTGTATTGGTCACTTCAGGTGCTGACCTGTGTTGTATTGGTCACTCCATGCCAGGTTGCGCGAGTCACAAGGCTGTGCCGAGTGCCCACCCGGCTGCCCCTGGCACACCCTGTGTGGGGGCAGGAGAGCTGAAGGATCCATTGAAAGGCTGTCACTTACCGTGATTCTGGTTTTGTTTCTCCACAGAAAGTCCCCCCTTGCTGTTTGTGTGCCGGAAGAGACCATCTGCAGCACAGCTGCCCAGCACGGTTCTGCCTGAACTGCTGCCTGCCTGGGCACTATTTCAGGGAGTGCCTGGAGAGAGCCTACTGGAACAAGCACTGCAACCGCTGCCACATGAAGGGCCACTATGCTGATGTGAGTGTGGCCCTGGGCACAGGGCATGCTTTGCTTTGCGTCTCAAAAACCCAATTTACAGTGCCTACAATCTCCTCATATCTCTGATTTTACACAGTGCTATTTCCATAAGCGTATGAAAATGTCGTGTTTAGTCACTGCTTTACGCTCTCAGAGTTTTCATAGAGAATGGTTCAAAGAAAACAGACCAAAGCATTGTCAGCACTTGGTCTTTAGATTGGCTCAGTTGAGCAGTGGTGGACAGAAATGCCCCTTTTCCTGGGGAATGAAAGGTGTAGGGAGGTTGGAATCAGGAGACACAGCATCTGCGAGTGTACTAGGAAAAAGTAAAGAGTGACTGATGCATCAGGACTTCCAGGTCTATAGTTTTTTCTCTATGGTCAGATATTAGAGAAAATACCATTAGAGAGAAGTAGTTTGAAGGCTTTGGGTTTGACAAGATCTATTAAAGTAAAACATACAAGAAAATTAAAGGGAGAGCAAACATAGTTGTCTCTTTCTTTCATCTTCTTTTACGTTATTATGGTTTTATATGTCCCCAAAATTCAGTCCTGTATTAGCAGTCAAGCTTTTATGATATTTTTTTCTCTTGGATTGGACACAAAAGAGGATAAAAGGCAAACTGTGATAATTTTGGCATACATTCATACTTCAGTTTCTATCTATACATATGACCTATATGTTTGTTTTTCAAATACACCTGTGGGATTCCGTAAACCCTGGATTTTTTCAAACTCTGAAATACTTGAATCTTTCTAAATGTCTCCTTCATGCCTTTATTTCTTTCGTTTGGTCAAAGAGCATGTCACAGTGGTACACGAGATGTGCAAAGGGCAGCTGGCATATTTGGGAATTGTTATTTCTTACAATATTTGAATGTGTTCCAGATGCACTTTTGCTTATAGATAATGTGCCCACAATACCTTTGAAGATTGTGAATTGCACATTTCTGCATTCTCGTTCTAGTAGGCAGTGAGACAAAATTGCAATCTGTAATGAAGCATTTTTTCTTTGTCATCTTTTCTCTTTCACACATTTTGAGACACCAGTTCACATAAACTGATGCTCTTTTCCTTAAAGAATCATGAGTGCCCTATCACACAAGCACTCAAATCCTACCTGAGCCATGCAGGTTGTCAGAAACATCACAGCATGTATTTTTCCTGCTCATTTAGG
Organism: Polioptila caerulea; assembly: GCA_013397295.1. Lineage (NCBI taxonomy): Eukaryota > Metazoa > Chordata > Aves > Passeriformes > Certhiidae > Polioptila > Polioptila caerulea. Next base: position 36,898 of record VYXF01002772.1, on the reverse strand, counting down.
TCCACCTTTAATTGGAAAGGTTTTTCTTTGAGATTTTGGGCCATTCTTGTGCCCTCCTGCATGGGAGGTGTGAGGCTGCCTGTGTTGTTCACCTGTGTGAACTCTGGGGCATCCAAGCAGGAGCTCACCTGCCCAGTCCTCAGAGAGAGAAAGAGATGGCATGGCAGAGCAAAGGCAAAGGAATCAAAACCAACAGAAAATCTTTCCTGAGATCAGAGCAGAAAGCCTCTGAAGCCCACAGGAGGTCAAGACACAAAAGGAACACTTGGGCAGGACAAGGTTGCTGCTGATGGCTAGTACCTAAAGGGCTTTTTTTGCATCTGGGATGTTCATAACAGAAGAAACCAGGGATGTTCCCATGGTGAAACCTTACTTTGTGGAGGGGAGCACCAGAGAAGTTGTCAAATGGAAGAGAATATGAGGCTTCCTATGAATCTGTGAGGGCTACCCTGTTACCAAAACGGGGTAGTGACTGCCCAAAAGCTGCAGAGGAACAGCCCAGCCAGCAGTGATGGCAGCAGGCACCTTGTGCTTGCTGCATGAGTGGTAGCTGAGTTGCTGATGCAAGGGCAGTGTGTAGGGGATGTCTCAGGGAGAGCTGGGGTCCCAGACTGCCAGCTGCCCGTGTGCACCAAGCCGGGGGGCAGGAACCGTGGTGGCAGCATGTTGGGATGTGTGTATAAATATAATATACGTGGCTGCTCTTGTGATGGAAATCCCACTTCTCAGGGATCTCTGGAGTTCTTCAAAGGAGCAGGTTGACAAGCATGTGCGTAAACATGATCCAGTTGACATAGTCTACAAATTCCAAAAGGCGTTTTACAAAGTTCCTGACCAAAAGCTTTCAAGCAAACTAAACAGGCATGGAGTAAGAGGATAAAGGTGGGATATGCTAGTGTGACATGGAAAAGGGGGAACAATGGGGTGACAAGGTTTGCTGAGAAGACTGAATTACTTACAGAGTCAGTGGTGTGAGCCAGCTATGCAGAACTGCCCAAGAACTGTAAGAATCAGAGGAAGAACACAATAAAATGGCAATTGAAATTGAGTGGCAATAAATGTAAAGTAAAATAATCCCATCTTGGCATATGGAATAACAGGTTCTGCGTATTAGTGTTCAGGACTCAAATTCTAGTTATGAGACATGATTCCACAAGAAGTCAGTTTAGTCTTCACAAACTGTGAAAAAAAGCTGGTGAAATGTCAGGAATCATCAGGAAAGCAGGAGCACCTGGGCACAGCTTTGGTCCCTGTCTTCTGTATCCCTCAGCATGGCCACAACTCCTCAGCCTGCAAGGGAGGTGACAGAGGGAAGGGTCTGTAGAAAGCTCCAGAATCATCTGTCATGGGAGACAGCGGTCAGGGGTCAGTTGTTCAACATTTCTTCCAGTACACCTGACAAAGGCAATAAGAAGCCAAGATGGGAAGAGACAGTCCGAGGTGACTCTGTGAGGTCAGCAGCAGATCTGGAGGCTCCTTACTGAGGGATGCAGATCTGCCGTGCTTTCACAGGAAATGGGAGTGGTTTGTGGAGGAGAAATCACAGAACCCTACAACACCAGGCTGGATGGGGCTTCATGGATAATCTGATCATCATCCCCAACGTTTCTTGGCAAAAGCGTGGTCTACACAAGACAGCCCAGCCAAATCCTAAAAGTGTCCAGTTCTGGGGAATCCACCACTCCCCTCAAGAGATGATCATCAGAAGTTTTCTGCTGTGTGCATCTGAGATCTCCCCAGGACTAATTTGTAGCTATCACCCCTTGTCTTTCCCTTGTGACTCCTGGTAAAGAAGGGAAATCCCCATCTTGTTATCAAACATATGTTATGAAATGCTTTGGATGCTCGGAGGAAGTAGTAATTTGTCTTTCTCTCTTTTTACCCTTTTACTGTAACACAGAGGGTGGAGAACAGGCTCTTGTGCACTGTCTGTCAGAATGACTTTCCGCTTTGGTCCAGAAGTGAATGTGAGGCAGTTTAAGGTGCTTCACCTAGTTTGGTTAGAGAACATTCAAAGTTAATTAAAACATTCTACAGTCATACATTTATGATCTGCTGGATCACTCTCTTCTCCTGAGGCATTGCTGAAAACTACCAGAGTCCTCTTAGCTGGACTGGTGTGCTGGAAGCAGCCCAGCCTTGCATGGCTTCCTTGGGAGGGTCATCAGAGCTACTTTTGACTGATTCAATGGCAGTTAGGTGGATGTCACGAGCCTTGTGGTTGGTGTGCATCCTCACCTGCCAGCAGCAGGGCTGGGAGAAGGACTCCATGAGCAGGGGGTGTAGCCAGGAGCAGGCAGAGGGGGCAATGTCTCACTGCCTACCTGGGAAAACCAGCGCGTGGGTGCTCAGTGACCTGGATGGGCTCTCCCAGGAGCTGGCAGACAGCAGTGCCCAGGTGCTTGGGCCCTACAACCACGCTGTGTCTGATGGTCCCATCCAAATGCCCAAGCACTCTTGTCAGCACTCCTTCCTATGAACCAGCTTGGTGCTTCCACTGGCATCTTCTCTGCATGTTGTGGCAACTTTCTGGCATGCAAACCACCACTGGCCTCTTCTCTCCAGGGAGCTTCCTTCTGCCTTGGTTGTTTCTGGCACAGTGCTGTGGGCTGGGATGGCGCTGGAGGTGCTGGGGTCGTTCCACAGGGGCGGCTGGTGTCCATGTGGCCCATCTCTCCTGGGCAGAGAGCACGACATTTTCCCTTTTTCCTGCGTTCCCCAGTGTCCTTCCCCACCCTTCAGGCCTCTGGCTGTCCATGCCCATCCATCACCCGAGGGTGAGCATGCGGCCACGCTGCCCATGGCCAGGGTGACACCGGCAGCAAGCCAGCCTTGCCTGCCCGGCACCAGCGGCTGGCTGCACCGGCAGCGTGGGGAGAGGTCTCAACATCTGCTCGTGCAGGAGCGGTTTTGAAGGGAAGCATTGTGTGTTTTCCTCGGCAGTTCCCATGCGGAGGTGATGAAAAGTGTGTGTTTTGGCAAATCTTTTGTTTTATTGTGGCGGCTTGCAGTGGGGTAGCTCCGAGCAGCCGCTGCCTCTTTGACAAAGCACCAGAGGATTCTGTTAAAAAGTTGTGTTTAGTAATTGTAGTCGTCGTGTCAGACCATAACTGACTCGGAGCTGAAGGATTTTTGCAAGATGAGTAGCTATGCCAGCAGGGACCCAAGTCTCCTGGGCCAGCCGCGCTCTCATTAAGATTTGCCGCTAGCCGTGGCGGTGTTCGGCAAGTATGTGACGTGCATGCTGTTATTGTATGCTTGGCTTGTCAGCCTGCAGCTTTCTGACACTCACTTATGTCACTCTTTATTCAGAGACGAAGAAGCTTTTGATAATTTGACAAGACAAGCTCTTAAACGATCTAGGTCATGGCCTTCACTGTCTGTGATTGTGAACATATTTCCTGAAAGCCCTGTCACTCATCACAGCTACATTTTCTCCCGGGGAGCCGCGGGCCCGTCCCGCTCTCCTGTCAGCGCGTGCATTTTGGTTATTCCGACGCCAAATACAGTAGCGGGGCTTGGGCTCGCCTTGGGCTCGCCTTTGGCCAGCGCTCGCCTCTTAGCGGGGCTAATCCGCGGCGCCGCCGGGCAGGGCCCTCTCGGCGCGAGGCGGGCGAGCGGCCGAGGGCAGCGGAGAGGGGGAAAGGCCGCTCAGTGCCGCTTTTGTGTTTGCTCATTGTTGTGGAAATGGGAGAACTGGTGGCAAGGGCCTCGTCTATTGAGCCCTCGAGTCCCGCTCTGCTGTCAGGGGCTGTTGGAGATTGAGTGTTTTATTTTCTTTGATGTTCGAGTTGGAGAACAGGGAAGTGGGAATTAAACAACAGATGCGTTAAAGCCGTTGTTCCGGTGGAACAATAATTAACACCTGATAAAATTCAATATGGGTCAAAATGTGCGGCGCCCGGTCTCGATTCTCCCGTTGGCACCCTGCACTGGGTCGGCCTCAGGCGCGAGTGACCGCCCTCACACACCGGCCGGACACGGTGAGTGGCCGCAGTGACACGGTTTGGGGGGACACAGGCCAAGGGGTGGCAGGTGTGGGGATGTTCCCCTCAGCCCTGTGCTCTGTGGCCGCAGTGACACAGTTTGGGGGGATGCAGGCCAAGGGGTGGCAGGTGTGGGGATGTTCCCCTCACCCCTGTGCTCCGTGGCTGTGTGGCAGCCATGCCATTGCCCTCTGGAGTAGGCACCTTTTGTGCTGGTACATTTAAATGGACATAAGGTCAGACTGCTGGGGCAGGAAACAAATGCAATTTTATTTTAATGTACTTCATCACGCTGCCATAGTGGCTGGGTACCACAAGGACATTTCTTTAAACAAGGGCCATTTGTAGTGAAGTTCTTTTAAATAAATAAGGAAAAGCATAGGTTTGGCAGCAGTGGTATCTGGCTATGCTCTCTTCCATAGCAAACCTCTCTGCTTCATTTGAGGAGCCAGTATTTGGCGGTAGTTTTTAATCATACTATTTGTCATTCCACGATATAAGATGCAGACAACAATCCTGAGCTGCAAAATAGTGAGGTCCCTGGTAAAAATCATCATCTCTAAAAAGCTGTTGTTTGACAGTGACCCTCCTTAGCTCTTGATGAGCAGTATTACCTGAAGTCACTACCTGAGTGAAGGAATATGCTTAGCCTTCCCACCCCACCTCCGTCCTTAAGTTCTTTTGGTTTTCCCTCATCCTTCAAACATCCCTGAGGATAAAACCCACCTCTGGACAGCCCCATGAAGGCGCTGGGGCTGTGCCTCTCCCAGGGTTTTGACAAGAGCTCTGCCAGCTGTGGTTCTCACTCAGAGCTACAGATTTTTACTCAGAGTGATGTCTTTGTGTGCAGAGCAGAAAAAATACCCAACCAAACAATTATTCAAAAATAAAGTAATTTTTATGACGATGATGGTGATTATTAAGTAGCAGTCGTGTGAGTAAAGGTCATACCACAGAGTGGCATTTTGCCAATATAGGACAACTCACTGATTGCAATTGTTCAACCATATTAGCCTGGGCACACTGTGGTAATCGAAAACTATCCAGAACTAATGTAGAAATAACTGCCTGCTACCCCTGAGCTGGACCTGCACAGCTGAAAGCTCCTCAGCTCTGAGGGAGATGCTGAGAGCTCCAGTACAATATTTTTACAGGCTACAAAGTGTTTATATGTTGCCTCTCTGAACCCTGGCTAAGTTAGGGAAGGAGAAAAATCCTTTTGTTTGTGCTCAAAGACAGCTTGAGTGTGTTCAAACTGTCAGATCCTTGGCGAGGAATGTGATGTCCTTCACACATTTCCTTTATAGAAATATTAATATAAAACTCAAATATTTACACACAGTATTTGAGTAAGAGAAGAAATGTTGAGCCCTTACACAGAACAGATTGTAGATTTTTCTGCAGACAATTATGTTACTGGTGGAATGAATAATAAATAATATCATTTCCATCACATCTGGGAAAAACACACTGTGTGTGCCACAGGGTGACTGGCAAAAACTTGGATTTTATTTTGAGAGATACTGGTTGTGGTGTGGGTTTTTTTTTTAATTAACCTGCTCCATCAAAATAAAAGAACTCAAGAATTTGGACATGAGTGAAAAATTTATTCGAAATCTAAAGAAATGTTAATAGTACTCATTTGCAAGTAGTCATGAGGCTTCAAATGTTTGAAATTGCAGCTGCAGCACATTATGGAGAAGCTGTGGAATACTCTTATTTCTTTTTAAAGTACTTAAAATGAAGGTTGGCAAACCAAGTTGCTAATTGTTCGAATGAGTAGAGAGCTGTTCTAACAACAGGGTAAATGTTCCAAAGAGAAGTGAAAGCCCTCTGCTGCAGTGCACCAAAACGACAAAAAGTGCCACAATTTCCGTGTCTGTCTGTGGCTCAGGGGCCGTCAGAAATATTGTACATTTTGTTAAAGCATTAAGAACCCCTGAGAGAGTGATCTGAGCCTCAGTGACCGCCAGCATGTTCTGATTTTGTTTTAAAGATCCCCGTTTTCCTCTGTACCATCTCTCATGCGTCCCTCAGGTCAATTGTGTCATTGCTGGGACTCAAAAACCTGCTCTGAATTTTTTTTTTTTTTCAAAGGGCTGCACTTAGGACTTGGTGTGGAAGTCTGGCAATTAAAAAAAAAATTAAAAGTAAAAAAAAAGCGAGCAAGTAATTGTAAAAATAGCAACATTAAAGCAATCTGTTATGGTTCTTGTTTACAACTCATCTGACATGAGGCTGCTGAGGATTATTACATGTAACAATTATATTTTGATTAGGAAAGAGATACATACAAAAAAGATAAAATATTTCTGTTCCTACGTGAAAGGAAGGCACCTTGTGATTTAATTTCTAGTTCGTTATTTAAATCTAAAATGTCAGAAAATGTGGAATTTAAATCTGCCCGTTTGTTTTGCAGCATTAATGCTTCCTACAGTCAAGAACACACTGCTCTCCCAAACTTCTGCCCCTCGGAGAAAAAGGGCAGAGAGAAAACTGTTACTGGCTTTCTGACAATGGCAGGGAGTGTGTTAAACCAGTGTAAAATTCAATTAAACTGTCTAGCCGGGTTTTTGAAGCTGAAATGCAGACCCTTTCAGTTAAGCTTCTTATTTTCCTGTGACCGACACCAGTGGATACTGTGTTATGCCAAAACCAACAGGCTGTAAAGCACCTTGTTTCATGCTCCTAGCTGATCAATATTTTTATTTTCCAGGCTTGCCCAGAAATATGGAGGCAGTATCACCTAACAGTAAGTAGAAACACCTTTTTTATTTTCTTCTACACCCAACCTATTTACTCCTCTGTGAACTGCTGACCATAAAATATAGATAAGCATCTTCTCTGAGAAGATAATAAACATCTGAAGAGTTTTTGAACTGAAGTAGGCAATGAAACACTGTCACTATTTTTTAAGCATCTTTAAAACTTTTGATTTCATTTTAATACTGTAATAATTAAATTAGTGCTTTGCCTCTCTTCTCTCAGTGACCACATTTACACTTAGAAAGAGCATTAAATTTTTAGTTGGGATGCATAGCCAGAAGCAGTAATCCCATCTCAGATATCCCAGAAGTTGGTAATTAGTCACTCTGTGTGACAAAGCTTTCTTCTTAGATGAGTGAAATAAATCTCAGTTAGAGCGGAGACATGAATTTGAGGAAAAACGCCTCATAAACTTTTGCAGATAAATTATAATTAGTCAGGATATAGCTGTGACTGCTTGTTTGGCCTGCCTTAGTTGATCATTAATCCCAAAAACAAGAAAATAAAACTTAGTGAAACTGTACCAGTTTATTACTTAAGATTTTTTCTCACATGTAAAATAGATACAAAAATAAAACAAAATTCATACCAATTTGGTTAATATTGAAACCTGGTGCAGTATTTAACCAGTAAAAACAGATTCTTACATTGGTGTCACACTTGTTAGATACATTAATTTCTAAAATTGTCAAACATAAAAACACCTTTAAAAATCAGGGTTTTGTTGTTCCTCTGAACTTTTGCTGTCGTTGCTCCCCAGATCGGCCTCACACGTATTTCACTGTTACAGATAATTAACCACTGTTCTCTGCTCTAAACAAAGTAGAAAAGTTTCTCCACCACTTTTCTTTTTGGATCTTTGGCTTTTTCTCTGAAGCAGTAGATGGGATGTGCTTTATAGGTTGTGCCTCCACCTCTTCATGGCAGTGGAATGCTCTTTTTTCTGCTTTTTACATCAAAATTCAATGAATAGAAGAAATCTGCACTTAAAACCTCTCGTTTGTGTTTTGTGCATAATGTTTCTAACACAAAGATCTGCCCTGGAAATCCTCCACCCTTCTTGAGAATTTACTTTTTAAACAGATTTGGTAAAGACTTTTTGTTGGTTTGGTTGGCTTTGTTTTTTTTTAAAGAAAAACATTGTGAGCAAAAAAAAGGTGCATTCACTGAGTATTTCTGTTTGTTTTGTTTTGTTTTTAAATTGGATGAAGGAAAAAGGTAAATGCTGTCTTTCATTATAATCTCTAAGGGTGCATGTTAAAACAATTTCTGAAATGTTTATAGCACTTGGAACTTAAATAATCAGATAGAAATATTTAGTGCAGTAACATCCTGGATTCTGTTTTTTACTGAGATAAAAGACATAATTTAATTTTAGTCTCACTTGCCATTGGAAATGCCTCAAAAAGTGAGTTGCCATCAGTACCTATAAAATATTTATGTCTGTAAAAAAAAAAAGCAGGGGGTAGCTTAAACTTGACCAAGTGCTGTACTAGGGCGAAATTTGAGTTATCTTGAGGTAGGAAGTTATTTCTGTGGATTTTGTAGAAAGCACTCAGGGTTTACATTTAATGTAAAGTAAAGCTAAGAAAGTGTATCAAAACAAGTTCTTGTTAGAAAATGTAGTGGTTACAAATACGGGCATATTATTAAAAGTACCCATTTGGAAATTTATGGTGCATTTTAGGGACATTTTGAAATGTGGTCAAATATGGACACTCACAGATTAATTGGTATTGCATCAGGCCCTACCTTCTGATAAATATATTTTTACTTTGCAGTGAATTGCAGTTTATCTGCAAATGATACACATTTCTGACATGTAAGAAATGTTTTGCACGCCTTCATGTTTTGCATCGGAAGAGTACCTTTGGCTCAAAGTGACATTAGCAGTTGGGTTAACCCTGGAATTTTAAAATTTGTGTGGTAAAAGACTCGGTTGATATTTGCAATAAGCAAATGAAAAGAAACTGCATTATCTGAATTGTTTAAAATTTATCTCTAATTATTTCCTTCAAATATTCTCTTTTGCACCTGAAGCAGAGCTGAATAATGTTCCAGCAAGAAACAAAACTCCTAAATTAGAATTATATATAGTGTTTAAACATATTATACATATTTTTATAAATATATCTATATATATCTATATATATCTATATAAATATATATAGATATATATCTGTAGGATTGTAACAAGAAGCCAAGTTTTTTTATTCTCATATCAGCACAGTAGTATTTCACCGTAGAAATTATCTTATGATTTTCCTGTCATAAAATAAACATTTTGGTACAAACAGGGTAGCGGCGTTAAGGCAAACACCACGCATTTAAAACAGAAGTGCAGTTGTGGCTGTTGTGGCCTGCTGGAGCTGCCCAGCTGGTGCGGGCCACAGAAGAGCTTTCCCTGCCCTTCAGCCAGGGGTGCAAACGCTGCACTCAAACTGCTTTTGGGAACTTGGTGGCAAGCACCCCACATGCAGGTCCATGTACATGCAGTAAACCCAGCCTTGGTTCATTTTGGTGATAATGCACCAGATTTTGGCACCGAGGGCTGCCACAGTGTCTGTGTGAGCATTTTGTGTCTTATAAAGTATTCTTAGTTAATTTCCATGAACACTGGTGGAGAATCACGCGGCCTTCCACCTTCCTCCTTTACAAGGCTTTTGGTTATTTCGCTCATTTTCCATCACTTTCCTAGGAGATGGACTGCCATCTATTGACTCCTCGGAGCCCCTGCACGGCGTGCGTGGCCCTCCAACAATGACTCAATAACAAACCCATTCTGTTCTTGGGGATGGTGCTGGGGTTTGTTGACGTTGGCCATGGTGACAAATTTGAGCACATTGCAAATAATTTGTTGTATGGGCAGAAACATCTTATTCCAACCAAAGCAGACTGCCAGCACAAGGAATCTTAAAGAGAAATGGCAGAAAAGGATTGTAAGTGGAATATTTTAATTTGCCTTTTGATGGAAAAAAGATTATCATGAGGCATTCAATGAAGCTTAAATCTAAGGGCGTGTGATAGTCAAAGCTTTATAAGTGGCTGAAAGTACTTTCTTTAAACTTGTTCTTTCAACTCTTTTAACAAAAATTATTCTGAAAAAAAGCCCAATCAAAGTCAGCAGAAAAATCCAACTCCCACTGTGGTTTAAAATACTATTTAATAACCTCTTTAAGACAGTGATTTAAAACTTTTACAGATCATTTTCATGAGTGCTCTCTGTATTTCTCCTGTATCAGAGAAGGGCAATTATATTTGTCAAAATATATTTCAATTTTTATTCATGTAGATATCAATTTGCAGTAAATTGGTTCATACTCACTAAGGTTTATCAAAGGGGTTATTGTCAATCCGGTAACAGGACAAAGACTTCTTTGACAGGTTCAGGATAAACAGTTTTGATCATAGCCTGCTGGAGTGCCTGTGTGATTTTATTGAGCACACGGCATTCGGAGGCCTTGTTGAGCTCTTTGTTCTGGGTTATGGGGAAGCTTAGCTTCCAACTCTGACTTCCTAAAAGCCCGGTGCCCTCCAAACCCAGAGAAACACAGCCGTGTTCCAGACATGCCATCACATCCCCCTAAGGGTGCAGGGCTGCACACAGCAGAGCTTTTGCACCCTTGGAGCACTCGCCTCTTTCTCATTCCCTTTCTCTTGCCGCTTCACATTTGAGCTGTAAATGTAGTGATATTTATTATGCATTTTAAGTGGAGGCCAGGTTGTAACCCTCTAACAAATGAAAAATATAAACCCTAAACAGCGCTAAAAAAATCGGTGGAAGAACTTCGATTTCCTTTTGTTTGTTTCAGTTTTGTAGTTTATTCTTTAAATCAATACAACATTTCCCTTCAGGTTTGACCCTGTGCCCCTCGCCATGCGGCCTGTGGCAGTGGCTGCCCTCAGGCCATGGAGGGGCAGCGCTGGGGCCCGCAGCAGTGCCATGGTGACACTGGCAATGGCCAGCCCGTGTTTTGGCGCCTTTTCTGGTGTGAGCAACCCAGGGCCCGGGGCTCTCGCTGGCCATCTGGGCAGCGCTGTGGGCCAGGCTGCCCACGCTGCCCCGTGGCTGCAGCCTCACATCCAGCCCGTGGCCTGTGGGGGCTCTGAGGCCTGAGCGGCTGCTGAAGCTGCTGCTGGTGGTAGCATTTCCAGGCAGCCAATGGCATCACTGGAGAAAAAGGGGGACATTTATTCATCTTCAGTGCATGGAGACCCTGTTTTGCTCTGGGTATGAGATTGCACCTCTGCCATGAGGCCCCAAGTGCAGCCCAGCCTCCCCCCAGTGCCTGGCAGCGCTGGCAGGGCAGCCCGCAGAGGGGCCTCGGAGTGTTTTGGTGTCAGGTGGAGAACAGGCTGGCTGCAGATCTTGCCGAACATACCTCGTCTCAGTGCCTTGTGCCACACAGAGACAGATGTGCACCAGCACCAGCATGAGGACACCACAGTCGAACAGGAATGAACTGTGCAAGTGTGAGAATCTTCTTCTGTAAATATCAACTGGGTAAAGAAATTCTGTCCCTGAAGTGGACAGAGCAAGTCTTTTATTTTCCTGTGGTGTTTCTTGCTGTTGATGCGTGTGTTAGAACATAAATCTCACTGGGACAGAGTGGGTTTTTTCTGCCGGGATCGCTCATTTTTACTAAGCCCTTTGTGCCCTGGTGCCACTCCAGCCGGCCACACGGACTCTGTCCCTGTGCCCTGCCTTCCCCAGCCTCGTCTGTGTGAAATCTGTGAAATTTCTGTGTGAAATTTCCCCGAGCAAGATGGCCACCAACAGAGCTTTAGAACCATCAGAATTTTTAATTAGCAGAAGCTACCATTTAACACACTTCTTGACAGTTTGTTAATCTTACTTTTAATCCGTTTTCGTAAAGGAAGGTAAGCCAGGAACTGGCTGATTTGGCCCTGTGTATGAAATACACGAAGGGACATGCATCTTTTGTGTTTAAATGTTGTACTCAGATTTCTTTGTGTGCATTATTAAAATTCCTTGTGGCCTGCTACTTTATTTCTGAAGTGAAAATGTAAGCCATATCCCTGAAAGTCTATCTGTTACAGTGTGACTTCCAGAAAGGAAAAATACAAAATAATACAACCCTGGCAAAAAATATTTAAGCTTGAGAGAGAGAGGGCATTTGGTTTCCAGAGATTTTTTTGAGGTGTTGAGCAGTGAGGGAAGATTTGGGTTTAGGAGTATTTTGGGGAGGAGGTTAATCCCTGGGTTCCTTGCAGCTGTGGCTGTGACATGGCCACAGGGCTGGCTCCGCTGGCAATGACACAAAGCCACTGACCATGGGATCAGCTCACTTCTCTGGAATGCTTCAACACCTGGTCAATTTCTCTCCAGGTGTGTCAAGGCTATTTCCAGCAGCTGTAGGAAAAAACCTCAAAACCAGTCTGTTTTTGAAATAGGCCCTGTGTTTCTCATATTTTGGAATCCCAGAGTGGGCCCTCATGTGCTGTTGCTTCAGTATCCATTCAGCAGGATATTTTACAGGGAAGGCAACTCAGAATTCCCAGGGATATGGATTTAGGGTAAAGATGACTCTGCCTCTTGTGAGTTTTGGGGCACACGAACGCCTGGAGCTTGAAGGTGTCCACATATCTGCATGAGAGGTGCTTGGGTGCATGAGGATTTTCGGCCCTTTGGGAGTTCGCTTGCCGTGATGGCCGTAGCAGGAGCAGAGCTTGGCCAGCAACAGGCAGATATTTTGGTTTTAAATTCTCCAAACCTGACCCCTCTTGCAAGTGGTTTTCAGTGTCAGGGATGCTCCTGACATACTGCCAACCCTGCACAGCCATCCTGGAGAAAGCCAGCAGGTCAGAGGGAGTTGGTGTGCTGGGCAAAGGGCTTTTACTATTTATTGCCCCCTACTAATTGTAATTTGCTGTGTTGCCACTCTTTCAAGTTTCAGATATTTTTTGAGGCTATCAGAAACCTAAACCCCAAATCTTTTCCTATTGCAAAGGAATCATATTTCACAAAAGATATTCTGATAGCTTTTTTTGTTTGTTTTTTTATTTTCCAGAAAACAAAAACAGTTTTGTGTTCTGAAATAACTGTTACGTTTATGAGTTCAAAGAATATGCTATAGTGTTCAGTACAAAAGCATGCTAGCTAAAAGTTCTTTCCCAATTTTTATTTGAAAGATGTATTTAAATTATGATGAGGAAAAGAAATAGCTTTAATAACCCTGTATAAATTTTCTGCAAGGACCTGAGTGGACATTTCGGGTGGGCTGCAGAACCTTCCAGCAGCATGGGTATCACCTGCTACTTACCTTCATCACTTAGTAACCATGGTAGGGAGTTTCCTGCTTTCTCTAACCTTTATCTGTCTCGTGCTCTTCTTCACCTGCTCCCCAGAAAACAAAATTTGAAAAAACTCTGCACACGCATGCTTTTACATCAAGGGTTAAAGAGAGGTTACGTCTTGACCAAAAATTGCATTTCTGTGTGTTTCTGGAAGCAAGTCCAGAAATGGGGAGAGAGTAGAAAGGAAAGCTCGGCTGACTGAACATTTCTGTGATTTTGGGGTTCCAGATGGCATTGTGGTGGTGTTTGTCTTGGAGAGCGGCATTGCTCAGAGAGCCCTGGCTTTGGCACGGCTGTTGAAGTGGTGTCAAGAGCCACGTTTGCTGCAGAAGCAGTGTCTTTCACACCTGACTGTGGAGGGGAAAAGGAGAAGAGCAGGGGATGGAAAGTAATCTATTTTGCTATTTTAAATCTCTAGTTAGCTCACCCCTGCATGCCTCGGGCGCTCTTTGTGAGGTACACAACATTCAGTGGCATGTGTCCCTCCAGCCCAGCACATCCAAAACCAGAGAGCTTTGGGTTATTTTTGTGATACGCCAAAGCTGTTTGGTGGGTGGGTAATTAGTCAGAGAATAATCAGGGAAGGTTTGCTGCTGAAATATTTCCCCTTCATATTCTCAGCCACGGTTCTCTTAAGGGAAAGTATTAGGATGATTTTTTTCTTCAATGATTATAAATTCAGTTTAAAAATTTCACCTCTCTTTCCTTTAGTTTGAAAAAGTGAAGCTACAGGACCATTTACATTATTATGATTATTTCAAGTATTAACCATCTAAATAAGAAAGGTAGAATTTTCAAGCTAAAGTGAGGTTTCCAACGTGTTTTAAAAATATTTGAGAAAAAAAATTTCTATGTCTTCTTTCTACAGTCAGTGCTATGTATGAATATTCATAATTAAGTTCCCACAGTCTGAGAATTTATCCGTAATTCCTCCAAACTTGATATGAAGGTATCTTTTTAAAGTTTTGTTAGACCTTTGAAACAGTCTCAAAATTCTGTAGAAAGCCAAAAGTCGTTTGCAAATTTAACAGACATTTTAAAATGTGAAAAAAAAAACCAAAACAAACCACAGTTGCACATAATAAGAATAAATGCCATAAGCCGGACTTTGGTGTGTTTTTGTATGTCAAAGTGGAAAAAGTATAAAAAGTCAAAGTAAATCCATTTGCACTGTGTGGTTCATCCAGCTGGTGATTCCTGTGTCACAGCAGCCCAGAGCTCGTGCCGGTGAGACAGTAACTTCCTCAAGTTATGCTCGATCATGTTAATAATCTACGGATTAGGGCTCCCTAAAAATATTCACTGATTTAATTCCAAGAGGCTCTATCATGTCAATGATATTAATACATCTTGTTAGGTCCTGTCATGTGTATAGAAAAGTTTCTATCCCCGTGACAGAATTACCCTGATTTTGATTTCAAGTGTTGAGGAATTGAGTATAAAGGGAATTAAAGGAGCTGAGGGCCCGCACAGAGCGGGGAGGAACGCGGGGCCGTGAGCAGGTGCTCCTGAGAGGCCTCGGAATTGTGTGTGGGGTGCACTGTGCTGGCCACCCACTGAGGCCTGCAGAAGGAGGCACCCCACGGGATTTTTGGCTATGGGGGAGCAGGGCCAGGCCTTCTGTTCTGACTCATTTTTGAGTGCTGAATTTGGGTTAGATTAACGTTGGACAAACACGCCTCAAGAGCCGTGAGAGCGAGTCTGCAGTAGGCAGAGGAAGCACCCATGGAGGGATGGGCACTCCAGGCTCTGTGTGCCTGACAGGGCTCCTTTCCTGGGTGCTCGGTGTCTCCGCAGTGCAACATTGGGGTGCTCAGGCGGGGAGGAACAGACATTGTTTTTACATCAGAGCAGGTGAGGAATTCACAAGGGAAGGACAGTCACTGCCTGGTTCAGAGCTTCTTACGGTTGTGTACAAAAGTGGCCTGCCTTTTTTTTTTGACATTTTTCCTTTTTGCTCCCCCCAGACTTGCAGTTTCTCCACCTGTAGTCTCTGCTCACCTTGTAGCAAACAGAAGGTATTTTTGTGTTGTTTCCTGACTATGCAGTTTATTCCATTTCTAAAGAATTTTTGTAACTTCTTTTGACACTTAAAAAACGGGATGATAAGCACCTGTGCAGGAGGACAGACACTGGAGGGTTTCTGTGGACTGTGCAATAACCCTGAAATATCTCCTCCTTTAAAATTAATTGCCCTGGGTTTGAATGAGATACCCAGTTTCCATCTGAGTTGTTTTGTTGCCAGATGAGAGCTGGTTAAATTCATTCAGATGTTCTGATGGTGGCATCAGGAAGGGAAGAGAGGAAAAATGATAGCACTGAGATACTCAAAAGTTGGTCTGGAGGAAACTGTTTTGGTCAACAGCATATTTACATGGTGTGAGAGAGCAGAAACCTGATAAGCTCTAATACATTTTTAGATGTGTATGCTATTCAGGAAGTCCCAAGTCATATTAAAGCAAAAACTTAATGGAATTGAAAACAATTTTAAGAAACAGGTGTGCAAAAAGGACGTGGAGAAGCTTTTGTTTGTCAGTGGTTGTATACAAACTGTCACACATTCCTGCAAGGACATATTCAGGATGAATGTCACTCGTCATGAATCCAGGTGCAAATAACTGCTATTCCTGAATATATATGATGCTCTTTAATGGAGAGCACATGAAAAAATTATGAGAAAATGGATAAACATTAACACATGCAGTTGGCATGTTGGTAATGTAAGGAAAGTGCTTCTTTGAAATTGCCCATTAGTGAAGGATGCTGCATGCTGAAGCCCAGCTGCTGAGGAGCTTAAAGGGGAAAGGTTCAATTATTATCTATTTAAAATGTACCCCAAAACTCACTTCTAGCAAACTGATTCACTGCTCACTTGGTTTCCATATTCTTCAGCAGAACTAAAAATGTTTACTTCCATTTTAGCTGTGACTAGAAATCACCTCCAAAAAAATATTTATTAAGAATCTACTTATCAAGAAATACCTGTTAAGAATGCTCCCCTAAGAAAATTATCCAGACATGGTACTCCCTCCTTTTGGGTGCAATGGTGAGGGATGATCAGTAGATGACATAAAGATTAAAGTGAGAGAAAGGAAGCTGTAAATCATCCAGAATGACAGTAAAAATTAAAACCTTGGGGTTTCTCAGGCTCCCCCGTGTATTAGCTAATAAATATAACTGTGCTTTAGTTCTGTTCATCTTCTGATTTTACAGGCTTTGCAAATGTTTGTTTTCAGATTAATGTATAAATGTATGTGTAACTATGCATCTGCTTAGTGTGGGGGCAGCCAGTGCCTTGCCCTAGCATATATATATAGATATATAGATATAGATATAGATATAAACATTTGACCAATCCCCAACAAACATTCAAATAAAGTATACATGTCCGAGTGCATGAGTCTCCTCCTCCTCCTCCTTCTCCTCCTTTTCCTCCTCCTCCTCCTTCTCCTTCTCCGCAGTGTCTCCCACCTCCCCCACCCCACTTCAAAGCCTGGGGTCCTTTCTCCAGCCGTGTACTAAAAGGTTTCTTTGTGAGACAGGCCATTTGTCCGTCATTGTTTGGGGCCCAAACGTGGTAAAATACCCTGCCACCGATCTGCAGCACGCTGAATGGCAGCTTCTCTCCGGACAATCGGCGGCGGTGCCGAGAAATATTCCTGAGAGGATTATTTAACCTTTCAATTTAGGGGGCACAAAGCCCGGCTGATTAATGAACTTTCTGATGGGCGCCGATAAGCGGATCTATTTCTTTATTTCCTCCAAAAGTGATTCCTTCTCCTGTCCCATATTACTATAATCTTAAACATAAAACATGGCAAATAGATTAAAAAACAGCACTAAAGAGTTTATCTGGCTAGCAAACTGAAGGAGCTAAATTAAAATTGGTAATGAAAGCAGTAGCTGAGCCCTGTATATGGTTTTTAAATGCACTGTGTATTTTGAAGAGACTTATTCTCCAGCCTGCCTGGTAATGACTGCTTTGGGTGCGCGGTCCGGGTCCAGCTTCTGTTATCCCCCCAAAAAAATGAGTTGTGTTATCTGGATGAGTGCAGACACATATGCATCCCCCTTTCTCACTGCATGGGCAGACAAGGTCGATAGCATTACAAGGTATTTGTGGCAGTGCTTGTTTCAGTTTTCAGAGCTGCCAGTTTTCAGCCAGATTTGAATTACAAAAGAAGAAGCTGGCATGAAAATTGAAAGGGTTTATCGGCTAGTCTGAAGCCTCATAGCACATTGCTTATTTATGCAGTCCATTTGCACCAGGAAATGTAAAAAGGAAATACATTTTAAAAATAAGGTCATAAAGACCCAGATATGTTTAAGATGGCAAATAAAATATAGATACCTATAATATCTTTCCAGGAAACGATTTCACTTAATGTTGCACATTACTTTGGAGGAGCATTTATGTTACTGTCATAAATTTGTGCGTTTGTGTCACCATACAGATAGTCCCCAGGGATTAGGAACGAAGTGTTTGCTAACTTACTTTAAAATTAAAATAGAAGGGGAGATAGGTTTGTAGTTTGAGAGCCACATCAGGAATAGTTGGAGTTTAATGTGCCATCGTTTTTAAATAACATTTTGCATTCCCTGTAAAATTAGCCATGGACGGCTAGAGAGATGCCACCACCTTTGGTGAAAATTGGATGCCTTTTATACCATGAAGATTTTGAGGCATTGAGGGACTGTATTGTTGTTATCCTCACTATCTTGCATACATTCATTTTCTCTATGAACTTGAGGGGTTTTTGTCCGTTTCCTAGACAAGACTTTTTGAATTAATATTTTAGGGTTTTCTCTTCCACTTGTGAGAGTATTAAAAGATTGCATTCATTTATTTTAAATATATAATATTGTATGTTTTGTCTCTTCCTTGAGCGTTTTCACACAGTCAATTGTAGATGCTATTTACATCTCTTTAAAATGCATTGTAGAAATGTCTTATTTCTGTAGAAAGAGATCACTTCACAGTGCTCATACTGTGGACCAGGCAAGTTAAATTTCTTCCTCTGAGAAAGCTTTTGGTTTCCCACATTGTACAATCAAAAAATAAAATTTCATTAATTGACTGGTAATTTTATATGTATCATGGCTAATTAAAAAAAAAAAAGAAAAGGAAAAAAAAAGAAAAAAGATGAAAAAAAAGCCCTAAAAGCTGAGTGAAATCACTTTTTCTTGGTTATTTCACTGTGTTTTGGCGATGTCCAAATGTCATGAGAACATTTAGTAAAGTGTAATTTGTGGGAAGATGCTCAGGTGAGACCTCCATGACTCCTGTGGGAAGAGAAAGCTTTTTTTAGATAGCTGAAAAAAATAAATAAAATTCAGTGAATTATTTCATTTGTAATTGTTTGGAGTTTAGGGGGATTAAAAGTCAAAATACTAAATTTGTATGTTTCTTGTTTATTAGCAGGCACCGAGCTCAGTGTGTTTCTTTCATGAATTTTCATAAGGATTTTTACTACGTAGCATGTGTGGCTTAATGATGCAATCACCTGATAGACTGGGAAGACTCCAAAGGAGACGTTCCGGTCTGTTGTGTACATAATACTTGTTTCAAAAATCTGCCTAATTAAGGAATTACCCAATGGAATGCAAGTCTACTGGGTGCATGACACGGTTAAAGAAAATAACAACAACAAAAACCCTGGGTATAATTACAATATTACATGATACCTTATATTGGCAATTTTGGATATAAGGGAAAGCTGCTAACCTGCCATTGTTTCAGCTGGCATGACAAGTAGATTATGATAATTTGTAGGGGCAGGTAAATGTATATTTTTCTGTATATACCTTTTCTCTGCGCAGCTGCAGCCTGCAGTCACGGCATGTGATGATTCACTCGATGATTGTCTTTCAGTGGCTCAAGGAGTGAGGAAACATTGCTGCGAGTGTCGGGCCCTGCTTGTCCTGTTGAGTTACAAGCAGCAAGCTTGGTGGTTTGCAAAGCTTGTTCTTGACTGTGGTGGACAAAGTGGTGTGAAGAGTGGAATTATTCCCTCCCATTCTCAGATGTGTTGAAATTGGTGTTGGATGGAACCAGCAATGAAACACCTCAGAGCCAGCCCTTATCCAGCAGGGTGGGAGCTGCTGGGTGCTGGGTGGATTGATGGTTAATGACCTCAGTGACTGATGGTTAATGACCTCAGTTCGGCCAGTACAGGCTCTGGGAGCCAAACTGGAGTTGGGTTTCTTTGTCAGAGTGGCTTTCACAGGTGCAGGAGTGGGGTGAAAGCTTTTGGTGTGGCAGGTTTTGGGTCCAGTGTGTGCAAGAGGTCACCCTGCACAGGTGGGACCTGGCTGCCATCACACATCACAATGCATGTCACACCACAAGTGACAGCTTGGACACACCACGCGTGACACTGCACACTCTGCATGTCACACCACATGGCACACTCTGCATTTCACACCACATGTGACAGCCTGGACACACCACACAGCACACTCTGCACACACTGCATGTCACACCACGTGTCACACCACTTGTCACATCACACAGCACACACTGCACACACTGCATGTCACACCACGTGTCACACCACTTGTCACATCACACAGACACACTGCACACACTACACGCACTGCATGTCACACCACTTGTGACACCGTATCACATCACTTGTCACACACTACACACACCGCCTGTCACACTGCCTGTCACACCACGTGTCACACCGCCTGTCACACCACGTGTCACACCACGTGTCACACCACGTGTCACACCACATGTCGCACCGTCCTGGGTTGGTTCCGGCACAGCCTGCGGAGGGGCACTGGCCCAACAGGGGCACCTGGGGCTGCACCAAGGGGTCTGACCTCTAGTCCCCCCCACCAGCAATGCCCCTGCAGCACATGACAGGGAGAGCAGGGAAACATGCAAAAACAAAGGTCAGATGATTTTCCTTAATTAGTGAGATTTAGCCAGATTGCGGATCCTAAGCAGCAGCGAGCTTTGTGAAAGGGAGCCCTGGTCGGATCAAAGTCAGTGCAGATAAGGGGAGCTCAAGGTCACCGAGGGAGCTGCCCAGCAGGGCCATTTGCATAAAAAATTACTGTCAGAAATAGGCCAGAGAGGCAGCCCTGGCATTTTGATCTCTTGGCCTTTGTCATGGAGATTCCTGGTTCAGAAGGGAGGAAGGCCAGTGTCCCAGATAATGATTAACTGTTTTAATGGCATTCATTCATTCATTCTGCACTAACTACTCATGCAGAAAAAAGGGTTATGTAAAATGACATTAGAAGAAAAATCATTTGTAATCGTTGCATCAGGCTGCACTTTGAGGAGACATTAGGAGTAAATCCATGGCGTGGTAGGCTTATGCTTTATCTTCTGATATTTACTGAGTTTACTGGTGCATGAAAAGCTTTCAGCAAGAATAGCAGATGGGATGGACCTTTCATAGGTAATGCTATCTACCAGGTTATTACTTCTATATATTGATAGTGAAGTAATCTCCAAGATATCACCCTACAAATATAGATTATTTAAATGTTTTTAACAAAAAAAAAAACCCTATAACATAAAGAAGCTGTGTTGATGAATAGTTTATTTTGTACCCATATGGCTGAATCCTTAGATGCTTTTTTAAGTCTTAAATAGTAAGAGAACAGAAGGTTTATAACATGCAGGTTTCCTTTGTGGTTGGCTTGGGAGAAGAGTAAAGTTATGTAGAGTTGTAATTTGACCTGCAAGTGTTCCATTTAATTTTTTCCTTAAGTGTGACCTTTTGCATTAGCTAAATAAAAGCAAGTAGGGCAGGGGGGCTGCCTTGGAGGGGTGAGGGGAGGGGGTGTAGCCCAAAGGAATCCCATGCTTGAGGAACTCCCCATGTCTGCTCATGCCCAATTTTTGGTGTAGGGGCCCCCACAGTAAGACAAGGCCACTGTATGGGTGCTCCTCAAGGAGCTTATCTTTTCTGTAAGAACAGTTGAGAACAGGGTGCAAATGTTGCTGGTTTCAGTTTTAGAACAGTTATGATGGCCAAAACCATAACTGTTTTCATTGGAGGATGTTATTCTGTGGGTGAAGTTGCCAGGCTCTTCAATTTCAGCACATGACATCTTGGAATGTGAAGGATCATGTGTCTGAAATACTACCTGGGTTTTGTACCTGAGTGCTGTCATCACACTGCAAGGCAGAAGGGATTTCTGGGGACTTCTCATGCTGAAATCTAACCAGAATAATGGTGATTGATCCTGTAAACAAACCAGACAGATTTTTCCCCAAGGGGACTATACAAGGGCTTGTGTTTTGGTTTGTTATTTTTTATTTCCTTGCCTCTTCTACATACTTATGATAAAAGAATACCTGAAAAACTGAGACAGCTTAGTGTGTCACTTACATACTGCTGTTAGGTGGAGGGCTCTTGCTGTGAGACATGGATGAGAAATACACAGATTGCTTTCTAGGTGGCAGTTTTTCCCTTTTCCTGTTTCCCCAGCTTTTGTCACAAATCACTGTTGGATGTGTCACTCCTCTTAGTCTTCCTTCAGGCCCCTCCTGGTGCGTGGGTGTGAGCTGAGGAACATGACTCTGAAACACACATTTAAACCCAGGGCTGGGGAGTTCACAGTGAGGTGACCCTGCAAGTGTGATCAGATTTATAAAGAGCGGCGCTGGAAGGTTCCTCTTGTTCCTGCCTATTTTACACACACTGCTGTCATTCTCCTGGAGCCTCTGACTGAGAGCACAGTGGCTGCCACAGCAGAAGAGCATGGCGATACACATTTAAAGAAAAAAGCCACTCCTGCCATGAGCTTTGCCAAGTACTACAATTTCCTGTGAGATCTGGGCTGCTCTTCCATGCTCCTTTGGCCCCAGAGAGAAGGCAACACGAAGAGTTCAGTAAGGTGGCCCCTAAAGCCCACTGCTCTTGGGCCAGGATTCCTGCATCCCTCGTTAGTCCTGTGCCTGCCTGTGCCAGTGGCATCACGTCTGTGCTCTAGAGTGTGGGGCTGGTCTCCCATCCTGTGGGCCATGGCATTGTGCCTCCCTAGCTGTGTCTGACAGCCACTGTGAGAGAGGAGGGGCTGGGGTGCCTGGAAGAGGGGGAGAGATAAATGAGCAGTTTGCATTCAGAGCTGAAATAGGGTGGCCTGGTGGACAAGATGCCAGCGATGCCTCTTGCCTCCTCATTTGTGATGCCCAGGCAGAGCTTCGCTCTGCAGAATTACAGTAACGTCAGCCACTTGCTGCTTTCCCAAGCTTAATATTCCAACAGCTAGCAGGAGTGTATTGATCTAAGCTTAATAACATTATATTTATGTAACTTTAATTTATTTCTAATTCAGCATTCAGAATACCACCAGGCCTCATTCTTGCCTGTTTCCATCTTGCAGACAAAGCCAGGACCCATCAAGGCAGCCAGTTCCCACTCGGAGCGCTCGGTGTCCATGTACTGCTACAACTGCTCCCGCAAGGGACACCTCGGATACGTAAGTCTTGGCACTCCCTGCACTCCCTGGGCAGGAATCCACCTCTGCCACGGTGCCTGTGTGGCTGGGGGTGAGAGCTGGAAGGGCCGAGCTGGTGTGTGTGACACGAGAGGGGTGTGAGCACTGCGCTGCTGTGGTCACTGGAGGCCAGTGTGTAAAGGGATCTCACCCTTTCTGGTTTAAAGATGGGAAGGCAAGTAAAAGTTTCTATCTCTCCTTGGCAGGTTCATTGATTTGAGACTGCCTGGGAGAGAGAATATTCACTGGAAAACAGTTGCTGAATGCAGCATTTCTTCCCCTTTCTTTTTTTCCCATTAGTGCCTCACTGCCATATTCAACATCGCGTCAGATTTTTCACCACAATCAGCCCAACTATTCAAGTCTTCCATTTGTGCCTGCTTGTGATGATCCTTGTTTGTAGTTTCTCAGTTTAGTTCAACATCTGAACTAAGTTTGGCATTGTCTTTCTGTAAGGTGCAGCCTGGTAAAGGAGACGTCTTGAGCCTTAAGTGGCTTCAGTGAAAACAGGAGGTGTGGCTGCATCTTCCAGGGTGTTTTGGTGATACTTGTCACCTTTTTCACTGCCTATCATGATAAGTTCATAAGTTGTCCTGATAAGTTCAGCTCTGTACCTGCAATTACCAACACAAAATAAATAGTAGGGTTTTTTCTTTTATGGAATAAGTGCAGGAGCCAAGCCACAAATATTCTAGAAAATGAATGTTAATCATGCATTGGATGGGTTTAGCTTATTTTTTCCTGTGGCTTAGAAACAGCAAAATGCCAGCAAATTCTTCTTTTCCCTTCTGCCTGCTCTTGTGATTCAGCCCCTTCAGCTGCCCAGTATGTTTTGTTAAAAGCTTGGGCCTTTAGTTTACTTTTATTAAAACTGTCCAAAAAATGACACTGGAGGAAGACAGGCATAAATGGATACAATAATTATTAGGGATGCTTTAAATTGATTATTTAAGACATTATTAAGGCTGCTGTAAAAATAATTAGAAATTATGTGTGAGGAGCTGATACTTAGATTGAAAATGGTAGAAACTGTACCAAATCAGGAAGGGAGGAAAGCAGCTCGTGGACATTTCCTGTCTCTCAAAGTTAAGGAAGATGAGATAGTGTTTGTAGTAGTGTACAAGGAGAAGAAACAGCCTGAGCAATGACTGAATAAAAGGGGATAAGCCAATAACAACACGAGACCAGGGAGATACCAGATCTTCCCATGTGCACACCATTCCTGAAAACAGGCAAAACACTTGCAGGAAAACAGATTCCTCCCTAAATGTCAGCTGAGGAAATGCCAAGAAGAAGCTAAGAAATGCAAAATACATAAAAAATACATCTGGTCTGCTGTGCCTCTGATAGGGCAAGAGGAGCAGGCAGGGACGGGGTGCTGGGGTGGCACTGAGTGGTAGCAGCAGCACAAGCAGGAGAGCTGCTGGTCCCATGGCGCACACATCAGGTGACCGAAAGCTCCTGACAACTCCTGGAGATTGGTGAGGCCCAGATGTCACTGGGATGGCTTCAAAGTGACAGAGAGTGGAGTTAGATTAGCTTTCAGGAAGAAATTCCTCCCTGGGAGGTTGGGCAGGCCCTGCCCACACAGCTTTGGCTGCCCCTGGATCCCTGGCAGTGCCCAAGGCCAGGCTGGACACTGGGGCTGGGAGCAGCCTGGGACAGTGAGAGATGTCCCTGCCATGGCTGGGGTGGGGTGATCTTTAGGATCCCTACCAAGCCAAGCCATTGTAGGATTCTGTGTTTCTATGATCTCAGCAGTATCTAAGAAGAGAAAGATGATGAAGCAAAGCACAGCAGGTAACAAGGAATTTGCAAGGTTACAGGAGAATAAAGCACCGGTCAATATCACATAGTACCCAGAAAAAAGGCGGAATCATAGGAAGTGTTCCTGTTAGCCTAGCTCTCAAGACATGAATAAAACTAAGTGGACAGCAGTGACAAAAACTTGCATTCCTGTAGCAAGTGTTTGGGACATAGGCTGGCATGCACATGATGCCAGAGGCAACCCCTTCCTCACCTCAGCTGTCTGTTCAGGGCTCTCCTCCCATTCTTTTCCCTCTTTCTGTGCCCTGCACCGTGGCATGTGGGCTCAGCAGCCTGCTTCAAGACTTGCCTGTGCTTTGTGCCTCTGAGGGAATGGCACACAGAGATGACCCATCCTGGCTGTTGGCAGGCTCTGGTTGCCCGTGGCTGCTGCCCTCCTTCCTGGCCCAGCCACCCCTTTGGCTGCCACAGCTTGGCAAACAGGCCAGGTGCCAGGGCTGCCCTGCCGTGGCACTGCTTGCCTCTAAGGAGCAAGTGTTGGGGTAGGACATACGGACAGGGCAGCAGGACAGCCCTATCCTGTGTCCAGCAGCTCTGTCAGCAGCTTACCTGGTGTTTACCTGTCTTCAGCTGCTCTTTGTCACCTGTCCTCTGGGTGTTGCAGGTGTGTGGTCACTGCAGGAAGGCGGGGGGTTCCCTCTGTGCTCAAACAGTGTTCCAGGGTGGATGGGAGGGATTATGAGCTGGTCATGAAAATGTCAGTGCTGACCACATCCCCCAGGTACAGGAGGACCTGGCCCGCTTCACTTCCAGGAAATCACCACCCAGCCACCTGTAGTGACCTGAAATGTGTTTTGCAGGAGTGCTCAGAGAGGCGGATGCAGGGAAACATGTTCCCCACTTCTCCCTTCGTCTGCTACTACGATGATGAATGCGATATCAAGAGGAGAGCCAACAGGTTAAAAAGAAAGGTGGCAGGTACAGTGTGTTGTGGGAGATCCCTCCCACCTTTCAGTTGTGTGTTTGTACTTTTCAGAAACGTTGTGGGATTATTTTCATGTGTTGGGAAAAGCTGTGTGGATTTCACCAGGTAGCCTGGTGCTAGTAGAAGATTTGTGGTTTTACTCATCCGTGTCTATCATGGAAATTGACTGTGTCAAAGTCACTCAGTGAGCATTGTCAGATGTTTTAATTCTGAAAAATCTGCTGACGTTAAAAATGCTATGAAATAGCAGGAAGGGGATTAAATCATGATTTGTTAAGATTCTACCCTGACGATAGGAAAAACCCACAGTGAAAAAATCTGCCAGAGATAAACTTTTGTCTAACTTCATATATAACTAAGGGGAACTGTGATGGCTCAGGCACCAGGTTTTAGGTTCTTTAGGTATTGAAATAATCTGCTTTGCTTTCCAGACCTGCAGGAAGCTGGCCTTCTGCCGGAACAGTCTGAAGCACCACTGCAGGAAGAGCAGCCTGAGGTGCCCAGCAACAAGAAAAAGAGCAAACTTTGGAAAGAGCAACAGGGGAAGCAAAGCAGGAGCAGTGAGCAGCAGAAGAAGGTGAAGGTGTCCCGGGCAAAGAAACCCCAGGAGGAGAAGCACAGGAGGGCTGTTGGAATCCACTGTGACCCGGAGGACTTCCCTCGGGGGTACAAGCAGCAGGGGTGCAAGGGCAGCAGGGTCCACCACAAGTCTCTTTTCCAGGCATTCTCAGGCAGCAAGGCCATGTGGGTGCAGCAGCCTCTAGAAGGTGCCAAAAGGAAGAAGTGGAAAAAGCAGAAAAATGCTAGTCCTGACATCAGGGACAATCTGTTCCTTATAAAACAGCGGAAGAAGAAGTCCAAACAGAAATCCTGGTGATGGCAGGTAGCACTGGCATTCCCTGGCTCTGGCTCTGCCCTCTCTTTATTCCTGTCCCTCCCTTAGCACACAAACTTGAGTCTGTCCCTGACCCAGTATGCTGGGCACCATCACCCACCCCGCTATCTCCACAGCCCGAGGGGACCACTCCACCTCTGTGAGCTGTCCCCATGACAAGCAGGACCCCATGCTCCTGCCAGGGCGGGTCTCAGGATATGCTGTACCTTTATTTTCTTTGCTTGGGGATTTGGGGGCACGCTGGGTTTGGCAGTTTGTTTGCTCACCAGTGAGATGTGGCTGCGCTGTTGGAGCACAGCACTTTTGGGGCCAGTGCCAGGGGGTCTGGTGTCAGGGGGGAGAACAGGAACGTGGGTGTCAAGCACATCCCCTCAGGCACCTGTCCTCTTTAGAGAGCAGGAGGGCACTGGGCATTTCCCTCCCCCCCTGGAAGGGGCAGCCAAGCCTCTGCTTTGTGCCCTGGCATGCAGCAGTCACCCACCTCACTCTCCACGGTAGTGCCATCCATGCAGTGCCCTCATGGTGCAGCTTCTGAGGCTCCATCCCTGTCCTTACCAGCTGGGCAGCAGAGCAGGACTAAGCAGCTGTGCCTGGAACAGAGTTTACATCTCACACTAAATCTGTCCCCATCCCTTTGGATGTGGAGGCTGTTTCTGCAGAAAAAAGAGTGGAGTATGAAGAACATAATTGGTTCCAGTCACACTATGCTAAAATTTAATTTTTTTTTAAAGACAGTTATTTTTGTACACTGGAATTCAGCATGTTGTTTTAAGGTTTGTAAGAATAAAATGCTTTATCGAAGGACTAACACAAATAAAATTTTACCTGAGAAATATGAAAAAAATGGGTTCATTCCTCATTTCCCTGCATTCCAAACATAATTGAAAACAGCATCATGTTCTCTTTCCTGAGCTGAAGCTACACGTCACTGCTAGCAGGAGTAAAGGAAAAAGGAAAAATATGGCATTTATACTGTACTGTTCTGAAAAGGAAATTAGCCGTACCCTGCTGCTCTGTGAGGTGCTCTCTGCTGTACCTCTCCTTGGTAAGCCACTGATAGTAGCAGCACAGTGTCACTGAGGTGCAAATGCTCCCCTCAAGCAGCAGTCCTGTGTTAAAATTAGAGACTTTCTGTACCCTGCAAGGGTGTCTGGAAAGGGATATAGGCACCCAAGAAAAAATTGAGGACTCTCATTATGCCAGTGTTACCCCATGCCAATACTCCCTAAATTCATCAGGTTTTTGTTTAGCAAACTCAACAGTGAGAACATAGGTGTTCTGGTGACCCTGCCATCCCTTTTCAGAGGTATTTGTGATACACAGTTGCATAGGATTTGGGAACCT
Source organism: Polioptila caerulea (assembly GCA_013397295.1). Taxonomy (NCBI): domain Eukaryota; kingdom Metazoa; phylum Chordata; class Aves; order Passeriformes; family Certhiidae; genus Polioptila; species Polioptila caerulea. The sequence goes on along the minus strand of VYXF01002772.1, from coordinate 9,369 downwards.
TATGTCTGTCTAGCTTCGCTTCAGCATGATCTTGGCAACAAAAATTAAGTTTTGCATAACTTCATTTATTGCTTGATTGAAAAATTCCTGATGATGCTGAAAAGAAGATCAATTTCAGCCCTTTTGAAAAAATACTAAGTTAATTCCACCCCTGAAGAGACTTGTTTTTAACATGGGAACCGCTGTTTTCCCAGATGCTGTGTTGTACATCCCTTCTCTCCTTTGAATTCCGTGTTTTGTTTGAGCAGAAGTCACCAGCGGCCTTTAGGCAGACCAGCACAAAGCCAGCAGACAGGGAGGAGGGATTGTTTTCAGTGATTGTTTTGGTCATCTGACCAGCTAGGTTGTCTTGCGGTGAGTGCATTTTCTGCACCTCAGAGGCGCCTTTACAGCATCCACGCGCAGAGCCGGAGCGTGGAGCAGGGCGGAGTTCCGGACTGCTCCCTGGGCACCGTGTCCCTGGCCAGCACGGCAGCCGGCACACCGGACGGGAGTCCCGGCCTCTTTCTCCGACGCTCAGTGGCTTCAGACAGGAGCATTTTACCTTGGACACTGCTGTGGAGTTCCCCCAAACCCGAGGACAGAGCCTGCCCGGCCCTGGGGAGGTCATGGCAGGGAGTTTGGGCCCGGTGACCCGCCCAGGTGAGACCCGCAGAGGTCTGGCTGCCGACTGCGGCTACTGCCCGTCGCTGGCAGTCCCAGACCCTGAGTTTGTAGTGGAGCTGCCTCTGGGTGTCACTGCGAGTCCTGAGGGTACCCAGCCCCGCAGCGCCCCTGCTGCGGTGGATGCCGGCTGTGATGGCAGGACGGTGAGTAAAAGATGGAGCATGATTTTCGGGGCCATGGGAAGGGAAAAAAGGGAAGCAGCGACCCTAGAGGCAGACGGGATCTGGATTAGGGAGCATCCTCCAGGCCCCGGGATCCAGCTGGCGGGCCGGGTTGGCACTGTGGGAAAAGAGACGAGATCCTGCAGTGGCACACCCAGCCCGGGGCGTGGACCAGGGGTGTGTTTGGGTCCTGGCAGGGAAAACCGTCAACTCCCGGACTGAGCAGTGTCAGGCTTTGCAGAAATCTGTACCCACCAGGGCAATCAGGGGAGAACTGGCAGGTCTGGATAGTGCTACCAGCAAAGAAAGAGGGACAGGGACCAGGCTGGATTGTTGCTGGAAAGCACCTGAGTCAATCAGGTGTGACATAAATTGGTGCCTGCAGTTCTTGGAACAAAGTGGGGTGTGTCTGGCACCAGCTGTGACCAGCAACCAGTGCCACCCAGCACACCCTCTAAGGCTCCTGTGGGGCAGCTGATGGATCTGAGAGAGGTCAGCATGAGGATAAAGCAGCAGGAGATTGTTTATTTTCAGTGAGGAGGACAGGACAAGGAAAATGGCAAAAAGGGGTGGATTTCCCAGCATCATCCATATCGGCACATCAGGTATTGTGAAAGGGCAGCGTTGTATTAGAATCCTGCCCCAGGCCCGGCAGGCTTAGCTGCTTCCACCGAGCTCTGCTTTATTCCATGAAACCACAATGTACTTCAGTCTGTCACTTCTCCTGCCTGCTTTCCCCCTCCTTTAAGGAACTGTCAGTCCCTACTCCAGAGATGCCTGGGACTGAAAAACACGCTCATCCCAGGAGAGGACGGTGGCTCGAGGTCACAGTTGATGTGCACTGGTGAGGCAGCATGAGGAAACCTACATTGTGTGAATAAATAAAGGAACGCAGCTCAGCCCAGCACTGCAGAGGAGACAAGATGGATGGATCAGAAGGTCAGAGTCTTGTTGGGTAATGGGGGCAGGTGTCCCAGGAGTGAAGAGGGGAGAAGGGAGTATTGGGTCCATCATTTGTTGCAGCCACTACACAGAGAGGTTGAGGAAAGAAGGAGTGCTGTGATTTGAGGTGGCTGTGTCCATGGCACACCTGTGGGAGGGAATTGGATGTGCCCTGGTGACATAGCACAGGCCTGGCTCCTCCTTGAACTGTTCCTTTCCCTAAAGTCCATCTCAAAGCATCAGCTGTCCAGCTGATGTGCATCTGCAGGGACCATCACTTAACCCCACGTGCATCAGGCCACGCCGTACCCAGCAGGAGCAGCCGCCCGCGGTGACAACACGGCCCCGTGTGCCCCGGCTGGCCCCAGTCCCACTGGCAGACCTTGTTTCACCCCACGTGTCACTGAGCAGCCACCCAAGGGCACCGAGCAAACTTGGGTTCAGTTTTCACCCGAGCAGGTAGACACTGACATGAGAGCTCCCAGCAAGGGTGGGCACAGCCACACTGCACCTCCTGTGGGTGACAGCAGCAGAGCAGGGTCAGTGACAACCGGCCGTGGCACCACATGGCACAGCAGCCAGTAATTGCACTTTTTTTGCATTGCAAAATGATTATTAGCACCTCAGTTCATTATCAGAGCAAATTTAATTTTTCAATGTAAAGGAGCTGGTTGTATTTATAAAGGAAACACTGTTGATACAGCCAGAAAAAATTAATTCATGACAAATGTAAGGAAAACTAATAGTCTTTAACCAGGGCAATATTTGACTGTGTCTAATTGTGCTTTGCGAGGTTGGAAAAGTCCTGGCAGAAATTCTTGCAGAGGCATTTTGCACTTCTCCTGATCAAACTGCATTTAAACATTGGGTTTTGTTTTTTTTAATTAACCTTGTGCCAGTCTGGTCAAATCATAGAAATACTATTGTGGAAAGCTGGTATTCTCTGGTGTATTTGTGCACTGGCAGGGGCATTGTGTGCATTTGGGAAGGTCTTGTCTAATCCAAATCCGTTCAGGCAGAAAAGAAGGAAGAGGGAGCAGAGGCAACGCCAAGGGCAGGGTGCCTGCAGGGAGCAGCGAGACAGGAGGTGCTCAGGCTGGGCACAGCCCCTGGAGCCCGCAGCCAGGAGAAGAGGGCTGAGCAGGCTGCAAGGGGTTTGGGATGGGGGGAGTTCCACAGGCACACGTTCTCTTCCATTCACTGGCAGAGACACACAGACGCGGGTGACGCTTGGAGTGATGGGCTGATTGTGTGTGGCCAGAGCAAGTCCAGCAGAAGAGGGACAAGCCCAGCTAGAGCCTGAGTGCCTGGTCAGAGCTCCAGAGGGCTGTTCCTGCTGGGCTCTCCAGAGGTTTCCACACCCCCAGTTGTGCCCCAGCCCTAACTGCAGCTCTTCCAGCTGACAGCAGCAGAAGACCTGATCCTCCATGTGATGAAATCCCAGGTGCAGACAGCCCGGGTGGGGTGAACGCTGTCACGTCTGAGCTGAGGCCCCTCGAGCAGCTGCTTCCAGCACCTCCACTCACCCTGCTTTGACATCCCACAGCTCCTGGCTGCTGTGGGAAGGCAAACCAGAGGGTCTCGGTTTATGAAAGCACTGGGCAGAATGGCCCCCGCTGTTTTCCTGGAGGGCTGCGGGTGTCGCAAAGGGGACAGCTTCCCCCGTAGTGTGTCCCCCTTCAGCCCTGCAGACAGTCCCAGCCTCTCACCCTCCCACCGCACCCAGATCTCCTCAGGACAGCTTGGAAATGCTCCATCTCCTCAACTCAGCTGCCAACTTGAAGCCAATTTGCATTGGATAATTATTTTCAATTAAGTGATAACAATCGTGTTTTGAACAGAAATAATCTTGTCCAAAGGCCAAGCAGTTTATCCCTTCTCGGAGATGAGGCCGCCGTTATCGCGGCGCGGGGGCCGGGCGGGCGGCCGGGGGTGGGGGGGCCCG
>VYXF01002770.1:157562-202014 GCA_013397295.1 Polioptila caerulea | reverse complement strand
TTTTTGCTTTTCTTTCTGTCCCTGTATGCTTGCCTTTATCTGACATGCCTTTTGCCAACATAAAAATTGAAGAATATACATGAAGTTTTCAGAAATGTGCCACTGAAATTATCCACTCTGTTTTCATTTATGTGCAGCTAACAATGCTCTTCTTATATAATTGATACTTAGATGGAGATTTGTAATTTGTTTAATTTTTTGTCTCCCATAAATATATATTTTCACTTCTGCCTGGTTATTCATGCAGCAGCTTGAATTAGGAGAAAAATAATCCCTCACTTCTGTATAATTATTATAAAATCAGAACTTACAAATTACCTATAAAGAATATTTAGCAGGAAAATGGACCACTTCCCTCCCCCCCAGCTATTATGATGTGCTTGCAAAGCTTTTTCAAAAACTGCATTATCACTGAACTAATTAATTAATTTTATTTTATAATGCAGCCAGCAGTTTAACATATTTTTTTTTTCATCCTATTGTTTTGATATACCTCTTCTTACAGAGATCCAGAGCTTCTAAAAATCACAGGTAGCCAAAGTATGTGAAAATAAAGCTAAGGATGAAAGCTACTCTGGGATAAAAATCTCTTTCGTGGCATTTTTTTGCTTTCTGTGGTAGTATTTTTCTCTCTTTTCCATTCATAGAATCAAAGCCCAAGTTAATAGAAATAATTGAAAAATTAACAACTGATCACATCACAGCTGAATGTCATCATAAAAATATTTTAAAGGACTTTAATTAACCCCTTGAACACCAGGGAAATATGCAAGTTAATTTCCTCATTTCCTTGAGCTCTTTTTGGAGTTATTTAATTAACATGTTTTTTGCAAATTCTCTGTTTTAATAGTAGCTCTGCAGTTTGGGTACAAAGCTCTGAATGCAGGACTAAAATTGGTAGTATTTTTTTCTTTTCTTTAATGATTGAATTTAATCTTCAAATTTGGCACAAATAAATCTGCAGATGCTAATTAATTTTTTTATGTAACCTTTTGGCACAATTTTTAATAACATTTGAGAACATTCTGAAGGGATTCCATTGTTTAGAATTATATCCTCTAAATACAAAGTGACCTCTGCCATAGTTCTTGTGGTTGGATTGAAATTCGAGTCCATGGGAACTATGGTCATCAGAAAATCTGGATGGAACATGGTGTAAAATAAGGCAGCAGTTTGTTTCCCAGATATTGAACACTTTCCAGTTTAGACATTACAAACAAGCATGAGACAGAGTGTTGGCTGAATACCAAATAAGTGCTTTCATAAATAAATCACTTTACAAATTTTGCTGGTATCTACTGAATAATTCATGTGACAAATAGGACATGGTCAGCAATGGTGCTCCTTGAATACAAAGAACATCCCTTTTAATTGAATTTTTTAAATGAAAAATTAGTAATTTCCACTGACTTTTATATTCAACAATTGTTACTCAATTAGGTTTTACAAAATAGAAGTCAGAGGTCTTCACATTGCTGGCAGAAAGACGTCATTTGAGGACAACTTGAATTTTCTTTTGTACTCTTTCCCTAATGGTCTGTACCACTTTTGTCCTGTTCAGCTCCAGTGCTAAGTCCTGGAAAAAGCTTCTCTGCTTGGTGTACCAGAATCATCATGTGACTTGTCTTTGGCCCAGAAATAATTCTACTTTCATATAATTGGGAACATTTCAGGTTCATATTACTCGGAATTGATACATGGGCATTTTTTCATATAAAACAGTTACCTTGTATCAGAACATTGCATAATGCCCACTTATACCCTTGGAATCAAAAAAAACCCAAACCCAAAATTTCCTAATATTCAATTCTACAGTTAGAAACTGTCTCTGGTTATTATGGCAGAATTATAAAAGTGATTCCCATGAACTTGAAGAAGAACTCACGCTCTGGATTTGTTATTACCAATGGTTTGGCTGTTTGGAGTGTATTTTTGCCACTCAAAAATTTAAATGACAGAACCTTTAGATTAAGAAAAGCAGTTAAATTTGAAAATATTTCAAATTTATTAAAATTTGAGAAGATAAAGAAGACAAACTAGGGGCTTGTCAATGTGTCTGATAACTGCTAAAATGTACTGGGATATCTTCAGTAAAAATGAAGAGATGAATTAATAACCAGATATCTGATGATATAAACATTGTGTTGACTTCTTTTATTTATTGAATATTTAATAGGATATTATGGTGAATTCCAAAATATTTCTATGGAAGTTAGCTACATAGGCATTTATGGAACAGCTGTAGCCCTCTTCTGGAACTAAACTCTAGACAGTCTGTTTCTATTCAGAGTTTTTAAATAAAAAATTGATTACACATAACTGATAAAAAACGTACATCACTAAAAAATCCAAACATAACCACATGAAGATTTGCACAAAGGTTTATTTTCAGCTATTGTCAACAGTCTGGCTGCTCAGTGAAATGCATCAAGAACATACACCTGTGTGTAATGGATACAGATTTATGGCCTTCTTTCTACCATGTGAGTGCAGTGGGATAGTTCCACATTAAACAGATGATCTTGGAATATATGGCTGAACAGGAAGGAGTTATTGAATGTCATGTGATTGAAATAAATATATTTCTTTAAATTAGGATCATTTAAAATATCATTCAATAGTGGTTATTTTCACTATAGCAGGTGCATCCTGACTTTGTAGAAAATGGTATCACTGTAAAAAGGAAGAGTGTGCCATGTTTAGGATAGGAAGCAGATGTAAAAACTGAAGTGAATGCTCCATTTATTGACTCAGACTTCCAAAGGAACAAATTATTTCTTGGTTTATGGCCAGTTGCACTGATTGAGCTGCAATGTTTCCACTATAAAATCTTCCATCTTGCTGTAAGAGCTATAAGAAAAAAGAAACTGCCTTGGTATTTGGTAAATTTTCTAATGGTAGGGAATCAAATTTTTCCTGTATTTTTTAAACATGTAAGGTAACAGTAACAAATTGTTCTCTCTATTTAGAGTTTCGTTCCTTCTAGTATTTTATTCTCAGTTGTATTAATGGTAAAGAAACATGAGCCAAAGATGAACAGACATAACCAATAGAAGTGCCATAAATCCCTTTTATCTCTATTGTGCATATTTTAATATTAGTTTTCCTTTTAACGTAGGTTCTGTATAGTATATTTAAGGAAGAACATTTTCTGTCTGAAAACTTTATGATGCTCAAGATGCCATCTCTAAATATTTCAATTTTTTACTAGTTATATTGAATCTGCACTTTTGCTGATTTCAAGATGCTTTTGAAATACTGCAGCTTCTTCGTTGGTCGTGGATTTTCTGTCAAACATTCCACTCATGAATGATTCTTTACAGAGAAATAATCTTGTTAACATTCCCAAGACTTAATCAAGGCATTAAGCTTGAAAAACATGCACCTCTGAAAGATGCACATTCATTCAGCTTCAACTTTCATCTGTTGAAGGAGGTTAAAAATTTCTATTCTGAAACATTCTGTTGACTTAACATTATTACTGAAGACACTTCTGTGTTTGTGCTTCCACAACTTTTGTTGTGGAAAGTAAGCTAGGTGGCTCTGTTGGCAAAGTTTATTTTCTAGACTGAATCATTCTTTAGACACTTTGAATTTTGTAGCATCTTTCAATTCTCTTCTTGAACTATATCTTCTGGGTATTACTTTTGGAATACTTTTACAGTTCTAGTGAGTGCACTGGTCATTACAGATTTTCCATTATTGACTTGATCATGTTCCACAACACTGATGGGACCCTTAGCTTATGTAGGTTAGCTTAAGTTGTATTAGGTGAACAGCCTTAAACTGAAGGAGGGCATTTTTCTGTTAGATATTAAGTTAAGAAGAAATTCTTTCCTCTGAGGGTGCTGAGGCACTGCGGCAGATTGACCGGAGAAGCTGTCAAGTCCCCATTTTTGGTAATATTCAAGACCAGGCTGTATGTGGCTCTGAGTTACCTGGACTAGAAGAAGGTATCCCTGCCCATAGCAAGTGTTTGGAACTAGTTGATTTTTGAGGTCACTTCCAACCCTAACCATTACATGACTCTATGATTCCATTACATGTTTGCTGAATGATGTAGATTGTTCTATTTACTTTACCTTTTCACAATCTGCTAATTTCTTTATTAATTTTATTCATGATTATCAGTCCCTATAGCACACACTTGTTACACATTTTATCTAGGAAAATTCCTAATTTTCAAGACACCTTTAGACTCTATCAATTATGTATTTTTCATCCAAATTTTTTGCTGACACACTGCTTTTAATCTTGCCATCAGAAGCATGATAAAATACAAAAACTAGTAGCTAAAACTGGCAAAATTCTGTAGTAAGTAAGAGATTCTTTTGGTGGTCATAGCTAACTGCTAGAAGCAGCTATTTAGGGATGTTTAGGAGACTTTCGCCCTCTTCCAGACTGAAAGGCTTGTTAAACACTTGCAATCTTATGGAGCTATTAGTGTTTTTAAATATGCAAATGAAGTAACAGCTTTCTAAAGCTTAATGAAATCAGAGGGCTTTAATGGATTTTAATTTAAGCTCCTTTTTTCACTTCATTTCACAGTATGCTGCTTATTTTTAGTCCAGTGGTGAAGTTGGGAAGATACTGATCTCACAAACTCTACAGATTTTTTTTTTAATCTTGTAACAGTAGTAGCAGCAAAAATTGATATTTGAACCTTTCTTTGGAAATTTGCATTTAGGTACCAACCCCTGTCCTTCAGTGCTTCATTTCTTCCTTCTATTACAGCATTCATCCTTCTCTTTAGCAAAAAAAAAAAATAACTCCACTGGAGTACTGCTTTCAGTCAGCAGGACAATGGAGAAAACTGAAAGGAATGGTAGTAATGCTGACCCTCCACTAGGAAGTTGTCTGCTGCTTTGTCTCATCTCAGGAGAATTGTGCCTTTTTCCTCTGGCAACAAAGGTTGCACTAAAGTATAACTTAATTTTTCTTATTTTTCAAGAACTTTACAACTTAAAAACTGATACAATTTTATTAAGCTATATCCTATGTAATTTCAAAGTATCTCTTCATAATTTCTCAGTGATCTTTCTTACAGAATAAAGAAACTAATCACTTTGGAGCAAACTGAACAAATAGGTGAGACATGAAAGTGCAAAAGTTATATTTTAGTTAACCAGAGCATTCCTTAGCTTTGCATTTTAGCTTTTTAATGTGGTTTAGTTTTTATGCTCTTCAAAATAAGATCTTAGTGAATAATGGGTAACAACACTCAAGTCACCATAAAAGAAAACGACAAAATGACTTCATAAAAATGCCAACAAATGCAAGCTAAGAGCATTTTCAATTTATCTGCCAAGGTTTGAAGCACTCATCCAAAACAGCTTTGTGATTTTACTTCCAAAGCTATTATCTGTACCTAAATAAGTAGCTGTCAATAACTATCAGCTATAATGCTGGCCTTTTTCTGTCTGAGGCTAAATCAGAACAGGTCTGTTGAAAGCTATACCTGGCTTCCAGTATAGAAGATCCCATTAGCTGTTAATTCTTTACTCAGCTCTGAGGTTTGTGTTCTTGTCACTGCCTTTATGGCAGTTCTGCAACACTTTAATAGTGATATGCTCAATTGCTGTGGAGTTCTAGTTATGCTTAGAAGAAAATTATCAGTGAAAGCAGGCATGAGAGTAAAGGCAAATAAAGCTTTTTCCTAGATGGTTTCCTTATTTTACCTTGAAAAAAATTGTCTTAGATGTGTTTTATAAGCCCATAAGTCCATATGTGTTATAAGCAGATATATAATGAGTTATGTTGTTATGTCACTCATGTGTCATGTTTTATTATGTAATGCAAAAAGGCTCACAAAACTTACTCAATTTTCACAAACTGGGAAATAACATTGGTGCTGTTTGAACAGGCTGAATTCCTCAGGAGGAAAAAATGTTCAGTTCAAAGAAGTTAGAACTGCTGTGATTACAAAATAAGCACCAATTAATTATAATGGAATTTAATTAAACTTCACTGAGGTTTGCATTCTCTCTTGTGTCTTTTAGGATTGATCATTAGGAAAGACTTAAAATCACATTTCTCAGGTAAGTTACTTCTCATTTAATTGTGTATGATGAAGTTAAAAAAAAACCCAAACCCACAAACAAAACAACGATATAATTCAATCTAAAAATCTAAAACTTTTTGATTTTCAATTAAGATGTAACTGCTAATCCTGAAGTTACAGTTCCCTATTATATTTTCTAATTCACCTATTGTCAGGCTATAGGCAGATGGACAAGGAAAAGATGGGTCTCACATGATTGACATTTTCATACTGGGGAGATTGTGACACCTCAGAATCAAGTTTTCTGTTCTCTTTAGTTTCATATCTTCAGTTCTTACTTTCTCATACACTGACATCTGTGTTCATTGTGCTACACTCGACCACAAGGCAGATCTTGAAGCTTTCAGTCAATTTAAGCTACTATTAGCAACAGATGCAGCAGCACCCAGATTTTCAGTCATACTCAGTCTTTCTGTAAAACTTCTCAGTTCTCAATTGTCCATAATTCAGGATAGTCAGGAGTAAAAGTATTCATTATTTTTTTGCACTGTCTTCTGACCTTTGTGCCTTACCAAAATTATTTACCAAAAGGTGATGTGCTCAAGATTACACAAAGTCCAAGCAAATATCTCTGAGGAAGGCAAGATTGTAGAACCACTCTTCCCAGCCATTGGGAAATGGCATGAAGGACAAAATTGACACTAATTTCTCTTAATTTGTAATCATATAGGTATGTTGTAATAGCACCTGGGTGCTTTTATTTCATACTACTTGAAGGGTTTTTGAAATAGATTGTCTTCTTCAAAAAACAGCTCACTCTTTAGTGGCAACAGAAGAGCATACTGGAAGCATAAGAGAAAGTGTAACGCTATTACAGCACGAGTGACCTGTTGGCACTGTACAGTTTTTCAGATTTGTTTTATCTGTAAATTCCAAATCATGTTAGTTTTGCTTTTTCAGGAGAAACTCTGTAAGCCAAATATTTTTTTCCTTGCCTTACTTCTTTCCTTCTCCTCCCCCTTAACCCTTAGTATGGTGAGGAAATGTTCTTGGGGAAAATTGCACACAAGTCTTTATGTTTTAGCTGAGGTTTTTAGTAGAACAAGTTTCCATGTAGTACATGGTATCTATGATCCCTACATATGCACATGTATGTGTGAGCATAAATTTTAAATAAAGTTATAATTAGAATGAATAAAAACTGTACCATATTGATTTCTAAAGTTAGAAAGCTGCGAGGTCATGGGCGCTTACAATATTTTGGTGAACATGAAAAAAAATTGAAAGATAATGTAAATAACTCCTTCCTTATTTTATTTTAATCCATGTGCTTGGGATTTATACAGGTGCCTGCCATTGTTTGGGAGAGCTATTATAAACAATTACTTCAACTTTTTGATTACAGTTGTAATTTTGACATTTATTTTGATTGCTAGAAGAGAGTTTTGTCCTCACACAGTTAATGACATAGTAAGTTAAGATTGTGACTTAAATTCGGCAAAAGCAAAGACCTTAAGGACATAATAAATTTTGATGCATCACTTACAATTTGTCAAGCACCTTGTCAATATCAGCACATCATCTTGTTCATGAACTTGTCTGGTATCATGAAAGATTCAGATTTTGTAGAGACAAAAGCTCTGTTATATCAGTAGTCATAATATTTCTTCTTTGGGCATTTTTCCTCTCCTGAATGTTCTCCACGAGAGCTTCTATTGCCAAAACTTAACTATGTAAATAATTAGTCTGAAATATTTCCTATATTTTTATAAAGCACTTTATAATTATCAAGAGATAACTGTCTTGGACATTCATAAAAAAGCAAAGATGTAAGAAACAGCTATTTTTGAAATGCCATACTTGATTTGCTCTCAGATCAGTAAGAGTAATCAGAGGAGTAATTTTTTACCAGCTTGAAAGTTATGCTTAGTATATAAACCCAATGCAGCCTCCAATTTTTCTTCAAATTTTGCCTAGTATCAACAGCAGGTTGTGTTAGGTATTTGGTAAAAAAAACTAATAAAACTAATGGGAATTGTAACCTTAACACAGAGAAAATGGTGCAACGCTCTTAGAGGGCTAGAGGATTTTTTACCGAAGTATTGGAAAAGTATTTTGGTGGTCTGCAGTAAGCAAGTTGCAAATGTCTTTTGTATTGTTTTACTTGTGTAGTGGTCTGACCTTGTCTGAGTGGCAAGTGCCATGCGCTCCATCACTACTCTTCCCAGCAGGACAGAGGAAAGAGAATAACCTGGAAAACGACTGATAGGTTGAGGTAAGTCACATTATTATAAGGAAAAAAACCACAAAAACAAAAAACAAAGTTTATGCTCACATAAGCGGAAGGAAAAGTCAGTCTCTACTTCCCATCAGAGAGCAGTGTTCAGACACTTCCTGGGAAGCAGGGCTTCAGCACACATAGTAGTTGTTCTGGGAGGAAAACATTGTAGAACAGCAAAAGCCTGCCCATCCCTCCTCTCTCCCTTGCCTTTTCTATCTGAGCTGGTGTGACATGGTGTGGAATATCCCTTTGGCTCTTTGGGGTCAGCTGCCCTGGTTGTGTCCCCTCCCAGCCCCTCGATGTGGGGGATTGTCAGAGGGACAGAACTGCTGGGCAGTAGCCAAAGCACTGGTGTGATTTCAACACCCTGCCAGCTACCAATGCAAAGCACAGCACTGTGAGGGCTGCTAAGGGGAAATAAACTCTATCTCAGTCAGACCCAGTACAACTTGTACTGAAGGCAGAAATTGTCCATTGAATGTTTTCCTTGTTATTTTCTCTTTGTAAGTAGTTTCTGTAATAATCATAGGGACCACTAGTACAATACATTAATGTCATGAATGGAAAAGGAAGTGGTCTGAAATGTAATCTTGCCTCAGACTGTGGTCTACACTATAAAAAAAAGTTTGTAAATTCCTATGCAAACCGGTTAATTATGATATATTTGTAAATATGACCTCTGAAACTTGTAACATACACTAGGGAGTTGTAAAAATAAATATTAATTGTGATCATTAATAACAAAAAAAATATGAATTAATTAAGTGATTCAAGGATTTTATCAACTCCCTTATTTGACAGTAACTTCAGTATGATGATAATAACAGAAGAGACTACTTCCAGTGGAATATCTATTTTCTTAGCAGATTTTGTTAAGTATCTTTCTCATGCTCAAGGTATATATTGTTGTGAAGACTGTCCTATCTGATGAATAAGCAGTCAGCTGATTCTCTGGTTTTACAAAACAGTTTTAGCACACTTTCTGACAGTAGGCAATATGTGTATTATAAATACAGATGTGTCATTTGTTGTTATGGTAATAGGGCTCATATCAATGCCTAGATGTATAGTGACTGAAAGAATATTGCTAAGTCTCCCATGGGTTTCAACTGTGTCATAAAGTTTCAGAAAAAAAAAAAATCAGGAAGAGTGTTAACAGTAGCCACCATAGTAGTTACTATACTACAGTGGAAAAATGCTGATACTTATGTACAAGTTCATGATGAACAAGTCAGTGAAGCAATTGCAAAATTTTGCCAACAAAATCCTTACCAGTGCAATCCATCAAAAGACTGAAGACTAAGTTTCTCTGTATGTATAGAAGTAAGATAGAGGCCTGAGAGATGACGAAACCTAGCCAGACAGTCCAAAAATTCTTCTGCCATTTAAAATTACTCTTTCCAATGTATTCCAATGTTTTATTCTGTGAAATGCTATATAATGGGCTGGAAGACAACATATTCATAATTTCCCATGTGTTCTACTAAAACCTCTGCATGATTATGTCAGAAAAATAGAAGGAAAATATGGTTAATTATTATGTTTGAATTGTTCACAGCATACCCCCATAGGCCTATGTTTTTTTGCTATAAAAGAAAAATGTGCTAAAAAATCCATACATTAATTTGTGTATTTATGTATTTGAACTGAATAATCTCACAAACTATATGCAAAGTAAAGTGGACATTTGTCTTTTCCACATGGTAGGGGAGATGCTCATGCTGGATTTGCATACATTTATTTTTTTTTGAACACTTGTGTTTGCTTAATATTCCTGTTTTCAACAGAATGCTTTGAAACAGTAGTCCTCATGTAGATACTTCAGCCAGTGATGCTGGAAGAAAGTGGGCTAGTTATGAAATTGAATTAGTTGTTTTTATTTTAGGAGTGGGCATCCCTTCTCTAGCTTAAGTCATAACAATGTACTTTGCTTTCAAGGTTTAAGAGAAATCTTACTAATCACATGACTTATTCTAAAATTTTACTCATTTATTCATTGCCATTCCTTCCGCATATAGGCATCTCTGTAGAAGCGCATACTGAGATAGGACAGGAGTCACCACCTTTCATGTAAGATGTAAGGTAGCTCACATTATTATTTATGTATTCAAATGATGGCCTAAAACTTTTGGTATCTTTCATGTTTCACAGTAAGGCTCTTAGTGGAAAGACTTTGACTCATGTTATACTTTTCTTTTCCTGCTATCAGAACTTATTTTACTTTGGAAGTTTGAACCTGTGCTGTGAGATTACAGACTCTTTTTCAAGAAGACGATGGTACAGGCATAATAGAACATTTTGGTACTCAAAGATGAGAAAAGTGCAGCTGACACAGAGAAGGGAAGTATTTGTATTAGGTCACAGCCTTTTCAATCTATGTTTCTTGCTTTCAGTGTGGTATATTAAGTTTTTTCATAAGCATTTTACGTATCTACATAAAGTGGAAAAGAAGTTCTCAGAGTAGTTGTCATGGTTTCACCCCAGCCAGCAGACAAGGCCCACACAGCTGCTCTTGCTCCCACACCAGCAGTACTGGGCAAAGAATTGGAAGGGTAAAATCCAGAAAACTCAGGGGTTGAGAGAAAGGCAGCTTTATAGGGAAAGCAAAAGCTACATACACAAGAAAAGCAAAATGAGGAATTAATTACTGTTTCCCATGGATGGGTAGGTGTTCAGCCTTCACCAGAAGAGCATGCCCCATCACACGTAATGGTAACTTGGGAAGGCAAATGACAATGCCCCTCAAGCCCTCCTTCTTTTATATATTTATATACATTTATATACTGAGCCTGATGTCATTTGGTCTGGAATACACCTTTGGAGAATTGGGGTCACCTGTCCTGGCTGTGTCCCATCCCAACCTCCCATGTACCTCCAGTCTCCTTGACATTGAGCCAGTATGAGAAGCAGAAAAAGCATTGGTGTTGCGCAAGCTCCACACAGCAATAACCTCTATATTAAAAAAAATACCTCTATATTATCAACCCTGTGTTCACCACAAATCTGAAACACAGCCCTATACCAGCCATTCTGAAGAAAATTAACTCTACCCCCGCTGAAATCAGAACAGTGGTCCTTTAGATTTAGTCAGTACACAGAAGGGACCATGCACAACAGGTTTAATGAAAGCTTTTGATCAGTCATCCTGAGGAAAAAACTTCTGCTTCACAACTGATGATATCAGTTTTTGATGTATGAAAATTCAAACCAAGAAAGTAAAACATATTTCTTTTCTTTCTGACTTGGATGAATCTGATGCAAGATGAATTAAATATCTAGATGGATCTCAATTTGGGATGTTGAACATTCTAGCTTTTCAAAATTCAAAAATAAATAATAATAACAGTTTTGCAGATAGTAGTTAGACATAAAATTACAGTGCTATAAAAATGAACATCAGAGCTCTCATTGCATATTGGCTGAATTTCATGCAATGCACTTAAAATTATTTAGGACAGCATTAATGTTAAAAAATAACCACTATTCTTTTGCAAATGCAATAGATCTTAGATAAATCAAACTCAAGTACTTTGGCTTCTTTATTACAGCACATCTGTTAGTGAAACAAAAAGTCTGCACCACATACTATTAGTATATTAAAGTAGTAACAATCTTTGAATATTTTACTTATGGTTTACCTACTGTCTTTCCACTAGCTTCTTTCATGGTTATTAAGCTATATATCTTTTATGCATTCTCTTCTCCTTCTCAGCTAAATTATATAAGGAACTGATCTCTGAAAGGCCACCAATAATCAATAAACATCAAGAGACTCATGCTTGTCCTTCTTCTCTAATTTAGGAAATTGACAGAAAAACATAGAGCACAGGTGAAGCTGTCATCTTATTCAGTGGCATCCCCCATCTCAGCTGTGTTTACTGCACTCCTGTGCAGTACAGTGCTTGCTTTTTGAAATTGACAGTAGTGCCTAAAGTGGAATTCTTAGTATTCATTTTGACCTCTAGGTGTTACCACATGGTGAAGTGCCTCGTTTGAAATTTAGCAAGGCAGAGACTGTTTTCTCCTATCTAAAATACAATGGTTAAGTTAAGCATTAAGATTTAGGGGGAAGTTGCCTGCCTTTTATGTTGAACTGTTCAACTATTATGTTGAACCATTATGATGATATGTTTCATTAGTGGTCAAAACAGTTAATCTTGCACTATTGTGTTATATAATCTTTCACAAGAAAAAAGGTAAATATAAAGTCAGTCTTATTTTACTTTTAATCTAATAAAATCCATTTTCCTTTTTTTATATAACAAACCAAGATGGACATGACCTGATTTCCCAATATTCAGGGCAGATGATCAAGGCAATTCTAATGGCAGCAGCAAAATTTTAGGCTCATATTGATTACAGTTACATCAGCATATAGTCTGATGTAACTCTCAATAAAGAGCGGAAAATTTGCCACTAGTCAAGGAAGCAAAAATTCAGATTGTGTAAGTTATCATCATTGAACAAAATTTGGTGATTTTGGCTATCTTGTGTCTAAAAATCTTCTGCAAGAAGTTACAATTTTAGTAAGAGGAAAACAAATATGTGAAGAGGAATTTCACCAGACAAATTAAAAAACCCCAACAATATAAAACCAATTAATTATATGAAAACTAGAAGGAACAAACTATTTTTCTTGCAGATACTTGTTTTATTCTCTTTTTTTTTTTTTCTCCTTCCCTCCCTCTCTCCCTCCCTCCCTTCCTTTCCTTTCTTTCCTTTCTTTCTTTCTTTCTTTTTTCTCTTCCCATGATAACTGGCATATTTCTTAAAATCGTGGCAAATTTAAGAATGTACTTCCTCCTCTCCTGATACAAAATGCATATGCCTAGGTTACAACCCTTTCCCTAGTTGCAGCCTCTCTTTGCTGTTTAATCACTTCCTTTCACAGCCACATTATGAATTTTGTGAACTAACTCCTCCTTCTCATCGAAGTTTGCTGTACTGGCCAACAAGCTCAACAATTATTATTGCTGCATAAGCATAAGTGGTCAGGTGAGTCTTACTTACTGGGAAACTAGGCTATAAATGTTCAAACAAATTTACCTTTATTACTACTTAGGTTATTTTTTTGCTTATTAAACATTTTCACAACTGGAAAAAATACTACTCTGAGTACAAGTGATCTGTTTATTAGTTTGAGCATGAGTAAAACATTCATTTGGTAACCTTCACAGTATTCTGGAATTTCTAAAGTCCATTTTTTGATTTCAACAGTGTTGCAGAAAATGTATTACTTTGGCATTTACTCCCATGGGCATACACATGTGAGAATGCATATGTTTGTATAATTTCCTTGGTGGCAGTTTTCTCTAAAGAGAAATATAAAATAAGCCATTTGCCTGCTCAACAATTCTCACTACTTAAAAGGAAAAAAGTAGTTCTCAAAAATGCCTTAGATGCATGCATTTTTATTTTGGCTTTCCTTTTTATGAAATAGCTTAACTCTGTGTATGTGTGAATGTTTTTCTTTGCTCTTAATCTTATGAGATTGTTTCCAGGGCTTTTCTAAGATTTCGGTGGTTTTTTTCTTTAAAGCAAAAAAACACCCACAAACAAATAAACAAACCAACAAGCAAACAAGCAAAAAAACCAACAAACCAAACCAAACCCAACCAAAAAACTACTGCCTTTTGCAGTTAGCACAAATTGCAAACATAAATCAGTGTGCGTTCATTCATGGTGCATATATGCATAAAACAATATGCACTGGGGAAATGGTGAATATATATAAAAGCCTTGCTAATTTTTCTACTATTTCTAGTCAATATTCTTTACAATAGAAAAAAACCCCAAACTGACAACCAACCAAAGTTTGTTGAAAATAGTAAATATAAGTTAACAATAAGCATATACAAGAAGTCTATATAGGTATTCTCAAGCCAGAGTACTACATTCCTACTTACATTCCTATATGTATGAACGGGGAATCCAATCAGTAACAACTACCAAATTCTGCCCTAGCTGAACTGGAAGCGGTGAAGGGTACAACTACTGGAAATTGTTATGTGAAGTATCACAGAATATTCTGGTTTGGAAGGGATCCACAAGGGTCATAGCGTCCAACTCTAAAGTGAATGGCCCATCTGGGCATCAGATATACAACCTTGGCCTTATTAGCACCATGCTCTGACCAACTGCATTAATCTCAATGGCATAGGTAGTAGGGTTCTTCCCTTCTTGTGTATTTCTTGACCAGATTGACTAGTTTATACTTCCATAGTTTCAGACTGCTAGAAAGTTGACCTAAAGTGCTGAAGAAAAAAAAAAAAATAAAGAGAGATGGACTCTTGGATTTACTGTTCCTTTCTTAATGTTTAAATTAGGAGTATGCCCTGGCTATGTCCTGTCCCAACCTCCAATGTATCCTCAGTCTCCTTGACGTTGTACCAGGATGAAAAGCGGAAAAGGCCTGCACAACAATAACAAAAATATATTAGCAACCCTGTGTTCAGCATGTCAATAGAGAAAAGTTGCATGTTTTAGATAGATCTCCTTCAAAAATTTTGTCTTGAAATGAAGCAACCGATGGTGTTTTTTAATGCAAACTGACATGTAAAGCAGCGTGACCTAATGGGTGACTCAAAGACAGCTCTAATTTGTATGGTGTATTTCATCCCATCTCTTAATGCTGAGAGACACAGTGCACCTCCACAGCGAAGGAACAGTACATTCAGCAGCTTCATGAGCCTTGGAAGACAGGGAATTCAGCGTGACTTAAGAATACATGCAACGGGTGCCTATTGCAAAGAACTCATTTATGACATATATGACTGCTTATGTTCTTGTGGCTAGGAAATGCTAAATTCTCCTTTTGATGCTCTTCCTCTCATTTTTGTCTAGTGCATCTTTACTAATTAACTGAAATCTATTAGGGAAAAAAAAAATAATCTCCAGAGGAAAAACAGCATGTATTTTCCTTGTAAATAAGCCAGTTGCTTTCAGATCATCATGATGGAGTGTATGATCAAAAAAGCTGTAGTGCTAAAAAACATCATGATCCCTGTGTCCTCTAAATCCTCATATCTTTTTTATCCTGGGATGTTTTCTAGCATTGTCTAATCTTGCAGAAGTCAACATTAATTCATTGTAATGATAACCAACTTCTTGACATTACCTTTGGATAGGCATATTTTCTAACCAGTAACCGTGTGCTGAAAAGTTCTACATATTTAAAGACAGATGTATTGTGGATGTTAACAACCAAAATTTTCTTTGAACTACAAATGCATTAAAGAAACTGCACAATTAATTTCTCTATTTTAATGTGTTTTGGGTTTTTTTTTTTTGTTTGTTTTTGAGGGGTTTTTATTTTGCCTCTAGGATAGTCCACATAATGATAAAACAAGTTGAGGCCTAAGTAGAGAAAAAAGCCAAGACTGAACAAACTCTCCTTTATATGGAGCTACAATATCTCTTGTGAACTTACAGGTAAGAATGTGTTCTCTCTGTCCCAGTGACAGATATTTCTTCTTGCATAGTTGTATTAAGCTCATTTTCTTAGACAAATGAAATTTTCTCCCCTGGCAACTTTTCATGTAGACCTGGAGTCACTTATTTTTTGCCTCTGTATTAATTAGCAGAGATTTTCATGCTATGAAGATGACGGCAGTCCCTTGTTAAATTTCTGTACATGCTATCAGAATTGCATTAATGTCCCATGGATAATCAATTCACTCTGTACCCCTTGAACTGCTATCAGATGAGTCTGTACAAATTAGTAACTTCCCAGGTATCCTACCACATTCCTTCCTTCAAGAATGACAGTCCTTTCTTTCCCCTAACTCCTCTGCTATGTATAGTAATAACATATATTGTAGGTGTCACCTTAGAATTAACAACAATTGCTCTAATGAGGTTTCTCCTAATTTAACTCGCTTTAACTCCACTTAATGTCACATACGAACTCAACACAAATTGTAGATTGTCATTGCAGTGGTACATTATTTTTCAGCTTTATATGGTGATTTACTAGCTTCTGGAGAGTACTAACACATTTTGTAACAAATACAAAATCAGGAGCTTGTCCTTTGTTTTTTTAGGTTACTAGGCTTTCCTGTGCCTTTACCTATTTATAAAAGTTACTAAAATCACACTAACATCAAGAAGTTCAGCTACTTAAGTGCTTGTCTGGCAACACTTGCCAGACCACAAATTCTTTACAACTCCATTTTAATTTTTTTAATTAATACAATACCATTATGAAGGTTTAACATAAATATTACAACCTGCTTGCAAAATGTATGTTTTATTGACATACCACCTTTCAAGTGTCAAAGCTAGGCTAAAGAAAGATTTGAAATACTATTTCACAACATTTCTGAAGCGGAAAATCCTTAGACCTCCCATACTGAGGATTTTTGTATTCTGAGACCTAGTCTACAGTGTGAGTAGAAGTGATAAAACCCACAAGAATTTAAAGAGCAGGATATTTCAGATTAAATTGTAATACGATTTTACTATTCTCTTTTTTGTTCTCCCTGTCTTTTTGAAGAGAAGGCTAATGAGTGGCTCTTAAAAATATGTTTTGAAGGGAATTCGTTTTTGAGCACTTCATATTTGATGTTATCATTAATCTCATCCCTGAATTTAGAGATTTTTCTCATATCATTAATTATTTCTCCATTTTTCCTTACAGAATAATACTTAAGATGCAAACAGAAAATAAAACAGACCATTATCTTTCTCAGCTAACATTAGGTATAATCATGTTCTGTCACTGCTTACAAAAACCCAGTTTATAGTTCACTTTAAATATGTAGATATTCTGGCGTTTTATCAAACTGGAAATGTCCAGAAGTCACTAAAATATCATATAAGATAAAGAGAAAAGAGACTTAATATAACTGATCCCATAAACTTCTCACACACTTACTAAGGATGATTAATCTGCACTAACTCATATCGTATCATATTACACACACGTTAAAATAGATGCCTAAGATATAAAGAATTAAGTAATAATGTCAAGATTTTCTCATGAAATAATGCCTGGTTTGTTAAAGTTATCATGCAGAACATTAATGGTGGTATATCAGGAATTAGTATCTAAAAAATGCAAATCAACAAAAATATATTAGAATCCTTTTCTGTGGGCAAACTATTTGGCCTAATGTAACTCTCCATCAATGTGTTTTACATATGGATAGAGGATTTTTTAATTGCTTTTAGAACTTAGATAATTACTGCATATGTATGAACTTTCTACAGAAAAATATGTTATCAAATGCATTTATTGACCTAGTGTGTATTATTGTTTGGTGTGAAAACTGTGAGGATATTTGCTGATGATGTAGTCAGTGGCATTGTTTAGCTGTGGGATGTCCCCAGTCAAATTACTGGTGTTATGTGCCAACACAATAACATAAATAAATAACACCCTCTCCCCTAGCTATATTCATTTATAGTCATTTTTTATGTGTGATTGAATTTGGACTGGCAGACACCCGCTTCCTCCTTTTCTCCTTTTCCTCACTCCAATGTCAATGGTATAGAAATTGTAAACATTTTCTGTGCATATCCCTTCAGTCTTAAAAATTTCCGCACAGTGGGAAGATATTAAATGTGACAAGGTATTAAAAAGGAAACATTCTTTCAAAATTATTAGGCAAAGTAAATACTGTAATTTGAAAAAGTCAACTATTTAACCCAAGATAATTCATGCTTATAAAGATGTGGGCTAAATGCAAAGGAACAATGAAGCCTGAGGCTATATGTTTTTCTAACAACCCCTGTCTTTCTTCAAACATATTCAAGTCATAAAGTATGGTTAATTAACTGATATATTTTCTTTGCTGGAAGTACTACTGAATATTCAATTCATTTTATTTTTCTCATATCTAAAGCTTGAAGGAAAAAAAATAATTACATATTGTATAGTAAGCCAAACGCATTGCAATTGTCTATTTTATTATCTCCTTTGTCCATCTTGCATTCGATCAGTGGCCAACAAGTCTGACAGCACACATTACTTGCTAGGCATTACTTTGGTTATGTGCTACTTGTTCCTCACAGTCTAATTATATTGCATTGATGACCTCTCTCTTATACATATCAAATCAAGTATTTTATTTTCACAGAGCAAGATGGGAAATGGTACCAAACTGTAACGGGCTGATCGGCAAGTTAGACAGCCGGTATCAGTGTGTCTATCTGCAAGGGTAGACTGGTGTCTCTAAAGCACTGTCTGGGTCTATGAACATTGCCAAGGGAAGGAAGTAGGACACAGAAAAAAGACAGAATCTATTGTAGAATAGAGTAGAACCTGAGAAACTTATTAATAATTGAGTGAATTTTGAACAAGATTCTTCTGGAAAGTTGGTGTGAAGTGTGAAAGGGCAAAACTGCTTTACATCTAGCATTAAAAAGACACATTGGATCTGTTTCCCCTGAACTTTCTAACTGACTTTTTTACAAACTTGGCTCCAAAACCTAGTTTAGCAGAGCACATGTTTATGTTTTAAACCTGTGATATTTAGACACTGAACTGAAGTGACAGTTTGAATCAATATGAAAGAGGGAACAAGAGTGTATATTATGATATTATAAAGAATTTCCTATACAAAAGCAAAATGTAAGAACATTCATTAGGCAAAAACCTTTTGGTGAGTCTGGCTAGCTATGCCACTTGCATTCACATGTCTAGTGTGAATGGTGAATTAAGAGGAAAGAAACCTGATGAATGTGCTATATATTCCGTCTCTATAATTTTAATGTACTGAGCTCCTGTTGTTGCTTCAAATCAGAGAAGGAAAAAAACAAACAAACAAGAAAAATATGAGTTATTGTTCAGTTAAGGAAAATAATGGCCTGATATTGTGGTCCTTATGAAAGCAGCCTACTCTTTTTTCATTTCAGTAGCAATCATGCATAATTAACAGTCTTGCAAATAGACCGTAGGCTGATCAGGCAATGCAATTCAATAATTATTGCTCCGAGAATAATTCTGGGGCTACAGGATAGTGTTTAAGATTATTGGTAGAACATGAGCTATGAATGTTTTCCTGTTTACTGTAAATCCACAGCACGTCTTTTCCCTGCCCCCTCCTACCCCTCTTGACATCTCGCAAGAAAGCTGCCTAATTAAGCATAGCATAAAATAAACTTTATAGATGTGAACTTGGTTGGAAAGAGTATTTCAATTATATTCTACTTGCTGACAGTTACAATTAAAAGCAATGAGTATCTTCTGTGAATAATCACTCTGATGGATTGGGATTTCAGGAAAGTATTAGCACAGTTGAAAATGAATAGGTAAAACATAAATCTCAGCATGTAAAATGATAACTTTTACTTCCAGAGCTCAGATTGTTATGATATATATACACATAAAGTCCTGTATTAACAAGAAAGGATTTGTTTTGAAAAACATCTTTTATGCACACAGCTGTGGATTTCATTATGTGTTGTTTATCTTGGTTTATTGTAAATCCTCAGAAAATGACAGTGCTTGAGGATAAGGTGAACAATTGCACTTAATTGCCTAGAGACTGTTGTGTTGGAGTAGTTCAGTTTCTCTAGAAGCCTAGACGGTCAGGGAATACAGACCTGAGGTGAGGAAAAAATGTTTGGCATCTCTGGGATGCCTGAAAGGACTCTTCCTTGGCTTCCCGCAGAGAGGAAGTAAAGACTCAGTAATGATTTATCTTCCATGTAAATAAAACAGTATCCCTTTTTTTTTTTTCAAATGTGCAACAGATCCTCTTTGTGGGGAAGACTAATGCCATACTTTACTCAGGATTTCATTCGACCACAATCAATATCGGATATGTAAGGAGGAGTTTTTGAAACTAAATACCTCTTAGTTCCCTTCACCTTTGTGTATAAATCCTGATACAAAAACAATTAAAATCTTTGCTGTCTTGAAAATATGGTTTGCATTATTGTACTCAACACAGTGTTTTATCATCTAACACTATAAATCTCTAGACAGGCAGAATCCTGCAAGAAGACAGCT
Organism: Polioptila caerulea; assembly: GCA_013397295.1. Classification (NCBI taxonomy): domain Eukaryota; kingdom Metazoa; phylum Chordata; class Aves; order Passeriformes; family Certhiidae; genus Polioptila; species Polioptila caerulea. The sequence continues at coordinate 181,776 of VYXF01002770.1, read as the reverse complement.
CTCTGGGAGGCCTCTGATGGAAAATTAAATGCCTGGTTGCAAGTGAAAGTGAAGGACGCTGCTTCTGAGAAGAAGGAGGGGCCTTCATAGAGGCTTTTAAAGGCAACCTTAAAACTCTGAGAACAGAAGGCAAAACTTGAGGAAAAGAAGATACCATGGATAAGGAAGATTTTTAATGGGTCATTTTTTTTCATTTTTTTCCCTATTCATGTAATTTTTGTGTTTTAATGAAATACACATGTAGAGATTGGAAGCATTTTAGATATCTCTCTTTACAATAAGTAGGACAGTTTTCCCAAAAGGCGATTCCTCCTCTGCGGTCCCCTGACATAATCTTCCCGCGTACTGTATGCCAATAATAAAAGTGCAATTTTTAATTTAGCTAGGAAGTGAAAGCCACATCTGTTACAAAATGGCCAGTTGCAAAACTAAATTTCCCAAAAGACAAAAAACCTACAGTTAAAAGCCCTGGCTTCCAGCTGTCTCTCAAAGACAGAATAGCGCATCATGAAAAAAGATCCCAAGGTAGGACAGCTTCCTGTGTATAAAAAAAAAAAAAAAAGGTCTTTCAAACTATTTATCAAATCTGAGTTTCACACATTGATTGTAGTTGTTATTGACACTTAGATAGTTAATGCAACTTATATGTAATTTAAAATACTTCAAGTAAATCAAATTGCTTGATGGTTAGAATCCTGAGCTTTAACAAACGTATCACTTAGAGTTCTGGTTCAATATACCATTCACCATCCATCTAGCATAATTTTCTTCTGAAGACAAGTGGAAATGGACTGGCCAGATGAATGATGGTTCTTGTCAAGCTTTTGCCTTAGTCAGTACAATCACTGAACAAAATATAGAAATAATTTATTGTGCAGAAGCCGAAGCCCTGGTTCCTCCTTCCAAGACTGTGCTAACCAGGAAGACCAGAGATACAAGTGCAACAAGTGCAAAAAAGCACGTGAATACTGCAAAGAGAAAGCTCCCCTTTGGCCTTATTATAGGCTGGAATTTTCCTTGGTGGTGAAAGATATGGCCTTGAATGTCCTTGGGCCAGGAAGAGTGCTGAGCACAAGATGTTCACCTCTGACTCAGTTCTCTAGCTGCTGTTTATATATACTGCTCTTTTCTTCATTTCTGCTTTAAAATAAAGAAACTACCTAAAAATATAGTGAGTAAATAATAACAAAAGCCTGATCCAGAGGCTGAGTCTTCAGTATCAGGAGAGCATTGGCAAAGAAATTTTTAGTTTTGGCTTGGAGGTGTGAATAAGCTGACCTAGTCTGTAATGAGTGTCCTTAAAAGCACAAAAATAGAAGAGGTGGATTTTTATGGGAAATGTTGTGATGCATTACATCTATTCAGTGTTGTATAAAATGCTTGTATATACCTTAAGTTGGTACCTCCAATGTTATATAAGTCCATGGACCATTCTGGGGGTGATTTGGATTTAAATGCAAGTACTTAACTTTTGCCTAAGGCCAGCTTTATGTACTTCAGTCACTTAATGAGTTGTATCTTAAAGTTCTACGAGCAAATCTATTTTAGCTTTAAATTCAGAAAGCTCTACAGTTATCAGCTGTTCATTTTCAGGCAAGAGAAAATCTCAGAATTCTGTACTGATTTTGATACTTGAGTTTCTAGAGCATGATTCAGTGTTTCTGAGGTAGATACCCTGTTTAATTGAAACAAACACTTTCCATAACCTCTACAGGTCTTTGTCACAAGGTTTTTTTCTGGACACCCCACCATTTTTTCCTGATATTTTTCTGAAGAGTCTCCATGTAAAATGCAGTTTAACTTGATACTTGAACCAGTTTTTCAGTCAGAAGACTGCTATTAGAAAAGTAACAGGGCAGAAACATGAGGCAATGTTTTATCAATGTTTTCTGAATTATATTTAGTGTACTTGATTTTAGCCTTGAGTAGTGATGATTTTCAAGAAAATGGGATGTTTTCACCAGCTAGCTTTTAAGAGTATGCTCCCTTCTTCTGGAATAGAATTGGATTACTGTTATTATGATGCTAATTCTGCAGCTCCCTCAAGATGCTAAGATCTGCATATCATCTCTATGTTCTGTTCCTAAAATTGACCAAAAACCCTTCAAAGTGTGGCTATTGACATAACTGCTATTTTTCTTACCTTTTGCAAACCACTACATAGTAAGATTTTTTACAGATTCAAGCCTGTAGTCTAGCATTTCTCTTTTGTCAAGTACGTAAATATGGTATTTAAAAACAGGAAGGGAGGAGTGAGAATCTGATGAACTCCTACACCTTATTAGATGGCTTTAAAGTTAGGTAATTTGAAGACTTTCTAGAGGTTTTCAAATTGCTTTGCTGAACTAGTCAATACACCTGTGCAATGAGCTCACTAAACAGAGCTTTCACAATACTAGCAATGTTGTTAGAAAGGAGACATTTGACTAAAAGGTAATGTGATTGCCAATTTCTTTAATGGGCATTCTTAATGAATTTTATCAGAAGAGTGATTCACATAGAACATGCACAATTAGCTTATGCCCACATTTAATACACCACAATTGCCACATTAGCCTTGGTTTCATTACTTTTTAGAAGTGCTTTTCTTCTAAAGTGTATTGTACAGTAATGTAATACCCTAAGCATTACATACAGGTAAAAAGTCACTTTTTAATTGCTCGTGTTCCCAAATTATGATACACATAAAAAGAAAAGGATGAGTATACAATACAAAATATCTTAATCATCAAAAAAAGAAGAGAATTAAGCCTCCTTTGAAACTTGGGTTGAAGCAAACATACAGTCCTTGGTCAATGACTGAATAATAAAATTCAGTAGAATTTATAGTTAAAACCTGTTGTATTAAAACACCAATGAAAATTTATGCATCATATTGTTCCGTTCTGTTATATATATTTATGTTTCTTTTTTTAATTTTTTTTTTTTTATTATTCTTATACATATTGGCACTGTCTTGCAGATGTTCAAAAACACAGCAGCAAGTTCTCTAAGGCAAACAAATGATTTTGTTTTTAGAAGGTCTTCTAAAAAATTCCTTTTATTTTTCTTTGGGCTTTTTTCCTTTGTTTCTGCCTTTCACCTTCTGTTGAGACTTCACATATCAGTTTAATTCTGAAATCAAGTTCAACAATTCAGCTTTCCCTATCAAGAAAAACAGACAAATGGATCTCTTATTAGCTCTAGATAAGAGCTGCTACCCTCATATGGCACACAAACACACCACATTCTCTCTAAGTCCTGAGCAGGCTTCAGCAAGCAATGCCACTGCAATTGTATGTGGGTAATCTTTGCTGAGTTGTGCAGGGAACTGCACCTTGGCACTTCTGCATCTGTCACACAAGCTGAGCTTTCAATACATGTGAACTGTCTACAGGCAGCTGAAATATGAAGGCTATTTTTCTAGATATATTAACTATAGAGAATATTTGAAAGTTGAAGACTATTTGTTCCATTATTTTAATCAACTCAAATTTATGAGTTGACTGACTTTTGCAGACTGGAATAGTGTTTTGTCTGTTTCAAATAGGAGGTGGCATGAACATGTGAAAACAGTAACAGACAGATATTGCAGAGAATTAAAATGGAAGGTACTGAAAAATACTGAGTAATTAAAATAATAATTAAAAAAAATTCTTGTGAAATCATGGATAAATATCTTGAGAGCATTTTTTTTTCAAAGATTTAGAATGCCCACAACCTTATTTAATCTTTTCAGGAAGTTGCTTCTCCTTGAGCAGAACTAATAACAAAACAAAACAGTTTGCAGAGATACCTGATAACTGAGCTAGGAATAATACTGTTAAAATTGACTTGATGTAGCTACTCTGAGTTATTACAATGTATTTAAGTCAAGTGAGAAGACTTTTTCTTCTTTAGTATGTTTATCCTGTGGCAGGCTATTTAATATTTTAATGATGTATATTTTAGAAGCTTTTATAGATGATGTGTTCAGACAATGTCCTTTAGGTATAAAAAGCCATTAGTATCCATAAAATGCCACAGTCTGTATCAAAGAATCAAAGAGTGTCTGGGGTTGGAAGAGTCCTCTGGAGGTAATTTGATTCCACTCTCCTGCTCAAGCAGGTCCATCCAGGACCATGCACAGATGGCTCTGGAAGATCTCTGAGATGTAGACTCCATCTCTGGGCAACTTCTGGCATTTACTGCTCACCCTCACAGTAAAAGGATGTTTCCTGATGTTCTGGAGAAAAATCCCATGTTTCTGCTTATGCTATTGTCTGTCACTGGACACATAAAAAAAAGCCTCACAAGCTCTGACTCTAAATAAAAGACCAGAATCAGACAATGAATACATAGTCAAATAGGGACACATAGGAACAATATTTAGTTTTCTGAAGGCATAATAACAAAAAAATTCTGTTAACTGAATTTTAGTAAAATAAACAAACTGTTTTGCAGGAAAAGGAGAAGAAAGAATTCTATATTTGTCAAGTATGATGCCCAGGTTGTCATTGCAGGCTGAGTGAAGTACAAACAAAAAATTACATGTGACAATATGCTATTCAAAAAATATTTGGAAATAACATGATTCTATCAAGGGGGTTGTGGTGGATTTTACTGAAAGCTAGCCTTGAAATGTATCCTGAATTCTAATAGAAGACTGTCTGCTTGAGATCACTGGCAACAAAAACATAACAAATTCCTCCCTCCCCCCCAAAAAAAAAGCCAACAACAAGCAGCTGAAAAGAGATAAAGACTTGGTTTGACTGTCTAATTTAGGCCCTTTCATTCAGCACTCACAAGACTATTGAGAATTTGCGAAGTAAAAAATTAATATATTTCAAGATTTGTTTTGTAATAATTATCAGTGTTTTGACAGAGTTTACAGCAGCTCCTGAACTGAATGTGACAAAAAAAAGTTCATGTGAAATAAAAGCTGTTACATATTATTAAAGAGAAGTTATTTATATTTACTGCAATTAACTTTCACATTCTTCCTTATGGAATGACACTGACATGAGAAACTGCCTGCCAGATAAATTGTGTCTGAAGGGATTGAAAAATCTGACAAATATTCAAATAGTGACCTTCTATAAAGGGGAACAACATGGAGGGTGTTATGCATTTGCATACCACATATACAATAACTCAAGTCAAAAGGAAAACCCATGATCATAGGACAAGAAAAAAACTTGTAGGAAACATTATTGTACCTGCTTTCCTGAAATAAAGTTACTAAAAAAAATACAGTATAAGAGAACTGTGTATTCTCTATTTTTGCTATTGATGACTATCTTGTCAACATCTGATGCTGACCCACAATGTAGTGAATATTAGTATTAATGTTGTACAGTGAAGTATAGGTTATAAATACATGAAAGTTATAGTTTGTTCCCATTTATTCTCAATACAATAAGCCTCAAAATAATGGAAGTGTAAAGGGTAGAAAAGCCAGATTTTAATCTATATTTTGAGCAGGCAAATTATGGAATGGCACTTGAAAAACATGTGGTCCTGTTATGGATATATTCTTCAAGAGAAGCCCAAGAAGCTTTAAGTCCTAGAAGCTATTGTCCCTGGGGATTTGCTGTGAAGATCTGAATGTACTGATGCAGACAATACTGAGTAAAAATCTCACTGTATTGAAGGCTTTGAACTATCACCTGATAAAAGTGACAGCGCATGCAAGTGAGGCAATGTCTCTCAGCTGTAGCGTAGGCACATGAGTTGTGTCCGGTGTCATGCCCTTAGATAGTCATATCCTATGTGGAAAGAATAGTTTTATCTCTCTAAAATTCAAACAAAGGAAAAAGAGAGGAAGATATTTTAACAGTTTTACTAAGAAAATATTGGACAGATGGTAGATCAAACCATCCGAAATGTATTGAGCATTTTAGAATACGCTTTGATAACTTACTGTGTGAAAAAATGAATGTGTGATGCATTCAGCATTTTTTAAGGTTATGTTTAATCTGTACTATCTGTAGAAAATGTATTTAAAATTTTTTCTTGTTCATGCTAATGAGTTAATGTAGATATTTATTTTGCCTTTGTTGGACAAGCCCAGTATTCTGCAATGATGCCACTCCATGAACAAATGACGTGAGGTTGCTTTCTGGTTTTTGGTTCATAAACTCTGCAAACTAATGTCTGTAATCTGTAACGATAACTGTGAGTGTCTGGAACACAAGCTGCAGTCTTCGTGGTCCTCAAACATCTTCCACTCCAAATATAGTCTTTGCTCATAAGCTTTTTTAGTTGCACAGGTAAGAGCTTTTTCATTTATAGGCTGGGAACATTCAGTATATCAATACAGAATGTCTTTCAAGATGTTCAAATTTATTTTTGCAGAATTACTATAATCTCTGTGGTTAGAATCTAGAACTGTCTGGAATTTCTGTAAAGACCATTGAATGCAATTTATAGGGTGCTTTCAGGAATGACCTAAGAATGAAGTAAAGGTTAGAAAAATTATGTCTTTGAATTTGTTCAGGAAAACACATACTTCAAAGGAAAGATTAGAGGGGATAGGAAAAGGCTGAAGGTGTTTTGGGCTTATTTCTTTGTGGGAGGTTCTTTGTCTGTCAGCCAGCTTCCTCGCTGAATGACAGATTTTGCTGGAAAGGTGATAGGGAAGACTTAATTTTTTTTCTCATTGAGCCAGATGACAAACCCTCAAAGGATGCATGTGGTCTTAACTGCAAAGTTTCAAAGAAAACCTTGCCTGCTTTACTAAATTGCATGTGTATTTTGAGTTTTCAGAACTTTGTCTTTAAAAACACTTATCAAGTAGTGTGTTTGACTTGCAGTATATCTGGGTAGTACCCGTATCTCATTATTACCTATTTGCTGTAAACAATCAAGGAAACTGTAATCACTTTCATGACCATAAAAGAGAAATTCAGATGAAATACAACCACAGCCAAAAGAGGTTAGTTTTTAAGTTCTGGTGAGTACTTAAGGTGATATTTATTATACCTGAACAGTTTACTGTATTGATAAAAGAACAATGCATGAATCTTCTACAGGTTATGGCATTTTGAAAATTTGGTCACATTTAAAAGACATGATGCAAAATAATTATTTAATAGAATTTACACATTGTCTTTTCACAGCAGCAGCACATTATTGAGAATGGCAGTTTAAATGCTGAAAGCTGTACAAAATATTTCCAGTACAGTAATTTAAAGCTAGAATGCCATTCAGTCAACTCAAACAAAACCAAATGGCAGTTTGCTGTCTTTCTCCATAAATATAAATGTGAATCTATCTAGGTATATTTAGATATATATACACACACACACGTATATATTTGATATTGTTGTGGTTTAAGTCCAGCTGGAAATTAAATACCACCCAGGTGCTCACTCAAACCTCCCTCTCTCCACCCTACCCTGGTGGAATGTAGAGGAGATTCAAAGTGAGACTTGTCTGTTGAGATAAGAACGGTTTAATATTTGAAAATATAGTAAAAGTGCCAAATGATAGTAACAATGGTAATAAAAAAAGAAAGAACAAATGATGTTCAATGCAGTTGCTCACTACCTGCTTACTGATGTCAGACCCACCCCTGGTGAGCAGACCCGACTTTCTTCCCAGTAAATCTCCCAGTTTATATACTGGGCAGGATATGGTGAGGAACATCCCTTTGGTCAATTTGTGTCATCTGTCCCAGCTGTGCTCCCTCCCAGTTTCTTTTGTGTCCTCCTCAGTGGCAGACCATGAAAGAAAAGTCCTTGATTCAGGATAAACACAATTTGGCAAAACCCAAAACATCAGTGTGTTATGAAGACTATTCTCTTTCTGAATTAAAAAAAACCATGGGAANTGTGGTTTAAGTCCAGCTGGAAATTAAATACCACCCAGGTGCTCACTCAAACCTCCCTCTCTCCACCCTACCCTGGTGGAATGTAGAGGAGATTCAAAGTGAGACTTGTCTGTTGAGATAAGAACGGTTTAATATTTGAAAATATAGTAAAAGTGCCAAATGATAGTAACAATGGTAATAAAAAAAGAAAGAACAAATGATGTTCAATGCAGTTGCTCACTACCTGCTTACTGATGTCAGACCCACCCCTGGTGAGCAGACCCGACTTTCTTCCCAGTAAATCTCCCAGTTTATATACTGGGCAGGATATGGTGAGGAACATCCCTTTGGTCAATTTGTGTCATCTGTCCCAGCTGTGCTCCCTCCCAGTTTCTTTTGTGTCCTCCTCAGTGGCAGACCATGAAAGAAAAGTCCTTGATTCAGGATAAACACAATTTGGCAAAACCCAAAACATCAGTGTGTTATGAAGACTATTCTCTTTCTGAATTAAAAAAAACCATGGGAATGTAATAGCTACTGAGAAGAAATTAACTCTTCCCTGGATGAAATCAAGGCAGATATATATAGATACATGTATATGTATATCTGTATGTGTATGTGTATGTGTATGTGTATGTGTATGTGTATGTGTATGTGTATGTGTATGTGTATGTGTATGTGTATGTGTATGTGTATGTGTATATGGATATGTATATGTATATGTATATGTGAGAGATATAAGTACATATAGATAATAGAAATATAGTACCAAAGCTTAGTAGAGTGAGCAGAAGTCATTGCTTCAATCATTATTGCTTTTTCCATGCTTTCTACTTTGAACTATAAAATTTTGCTAAAAAATTGGAAGAAGGGATATCATTATTTACCTAGTAATGTGTATGTAAAATATTGCTATTCCTTTATGAAACCATTCTCTGATGATGCATTATACATTTTTGTTTGTTTTTAATTTCTGTTTTGTTATTTGGTTCTCATCAGCTACTAGAATATTTTCTCTCTTGTAAAGTAATACTTTCTCTTTTGTAAAATTTCAGTGTCTGACAGAAACTCAGAGACTCTCCAAACAGAGAAGTTCTTTGATTCTTAAAACAAACAATGCTAAAATGAAGTCCTTTTTATATACTGATAGAAATTACTTCCCCCATTGATAATGAAAAATGAAAGTCTACTAACACTGATTATTTCTGTGACGTGAGTTCATTACTTTTCTTGGATAATCAAATCAAAATTCATCATATAGAATGACTATTCTTTTCCATGTGGCAACGATCCATTTTTCTTTCTAATTACTGTTTTAATTTCTCCAATCTGTGCATGAAACTATAAAAAAATTCTTTTCCCCCTATCCGCTAAAAATTCTTAGAACAGAAAACTTAACTCATGAAGAAATTTGTATGCAAACTTGGTAGAGAAACCATCTCATTTAAGATGGACAGGAATTTTATCAGGTCCTAATAGGAAGAAAATAATCTATAAACATTTTATGACCAATGAAAGATAAATTACATACATAGGCAATCAGAACATAATAAGTGATTTTAAAATAAATAATTAATATATGAAGAATTAGAAAATTCATAATTTATGAGACTGTAGTGACAATTTAACAAATTGCGTTTGAATATTTCTTTTATACAAGATGGTGACTTCTTTTCCCTCTACAGCCAATGGTCATGGAGGAAATCATGGCTGTAGTTAAGAAGAAAACACGTCTACTCTCTTGTTAGAACATAAATTCCTCAATCCTCTTGGGGAGAAGTATCTACTCAATGCAGTAGGTAGTAGGCTATAGTAGGCTTGTTACGGCAAGAAAAAGAAAAGCAAAAAAGGGAGGGTGAGAGAAAAAAACCCACCTTTTTGAGAATTACAGACTCAATTATGTTGGAAGAGATCTCTGAGATCTTCAAGTCCAACCTGTGACCAAACACCACCTTGTCACCTAGACCATGGCACAGAGCGTCACATCCAGTCTTTCCTTAAACACTTTTGGGAATGGTGACACTTCTACCTCCATGGCAGACCCTTGCAATGCCCAATCACACTTATTGGGAAGAAATTCTTTCTGATGTCCAGCCTAAACCTCTTCTGGTGCGGCTTAAGACTGTGTACTCTTGTCCTGCAACTGGGTGCCCGTGAGTGAGAAGAGACTGACCCTCACCTGGCTGCACCCTTCTTTCTGGGGGTTGTCATCCCTTAGCCTTCTTTTCTCCAGGCTGAACACCCCCATCTCCTTCAGGTGCTAGTCATCAGATGTGCTCCAGACCCTTCACCAGCTTTGTTGCCCTTGTCTGGACCCACTCCAACACTGCTGTGTCCCTCCTGAAGGATGATCCCTCTTTCCATTTACTGAGACAATGCCAAGGGCTAAATTATTATTTAGCTCTTAAATGCTAAAGCATTCTTCTATTTATCTGTCACAAGGTTGTGCTTCAAGACAACTTTTGGAGTTTTGCCTGGCTGACCCTCACAACTTTCTTTTATCCTGGCAGTCTCATAGCTGACATTGTAGTGACAGAAATTGTTCAGACAGAAAGGCTGGAGACTCAGCATTCATAGAGGTGAAAATCAGTGAAAAGAAAGCCTCTGCCCCCTTTGTGAGTTCCCGTATTTTTTCTGTATAAGGTTGAGTCAAAGCTCTCCAACTTCTTTTGATTTTTAAGTTCCTCAGAGAATATTTAGAAAGCTGTGAGTGGATGCAAACATTATTTTCTTATGGAGGAAAAAATATAATCACTCTACCTTGATAATTAAGAAGGTGATGGGCAGGATATGGTAGACAGGAATGGCAGGGAAGGAAATGAAACAAATTTCTATAGTTTGATACTTTTTTTTGTACTTACATGCAGTTACACAAATGCATATACATGCTTCCATGAGCAACTGTGATTTTTTTTACCTTTGCAATGCATTTGTGGTTATTAGTGTCTTTAATTTTAATGGCAGCTCTAATGTCTTAGGCTTTACAGAAACTTGTATTTTACAACATTTGGCATATATGGAAAAAACCTGTTAGAGGTAATTCAAATGAACAAGGTGTCCACAAAGAGCAATTAAAAGAATTTTTAACAAGCAGAAGAAAAAACAACATTGAGAAAGATCTTTTTTGGGGGGGGTGGGAAATATGTGTCTTCAGAAGAGATAAAAGCAAGCGTGAATGAGAGAGCAGAGCTTGTTTATGAGAAGTTGCAGTAGCCGTGAACAAACAGGAATACTTGTAGTAAAAATTACATAGAGACAACAAAGCAGGAGGTTTTGATCCCTGAAGTGTCTATGAATGGACAGAACTACCTATTTCAATGTCAGTTTCACATCTCTTTAATTTTGATTTTTATTTCAGTCTTTTTTCTTAAAAAAAAAGTTCTTACTAGTATACAAAATAGCTGGTTGGAATGTTTTTTGTTGTTTACTTAATTAAAGCAACTAAGAAAATACAAAGCGAGATTGCACTGCTGCATAGCTTTTATATTTGACGTCCTTTGTTTCATTTCTACACCTTTTTCACTTGAAGAAAAAAGAAAAAACAGAATATATTATATAATCCATTTGTTGTGTGATTGAGCAACAGGAAACCCATATGTAAATTGCTTTCTTTCTATTGATCAGAAACGCCTCAGAAACAATAAAAATAATACACTGTTAACTGGTGTGCAGACGCAGCACCGCCGAAGAGCAGCTAAGGAATATTAGGAGGAAGAATGATGGCTTTTAACATTGTTAGCCTGCTATTAAACTTTTGCATATTCGGAAATCTTTCTTCTCTTTAAAATTGCTAGTCTGTTCTAAGTAAATATAAGTGCCCCATGAATCTTCGATAGTGAACAGAGGATTTTTGGCAATAAAACATGTTTGAGGTCAATTAAATGATTTCTCATTTGTTCTGCAAAAGAAAGGAATAAACTGAATCCTCAAGGCAAGAGTGAACAGGTTTTGTAATGTCTTTAAATTAGTTAGTAGTACTGAAGACTATTTTAATAAAACAGTGAGAAAAGACCATTTTTCATATTTATGTAATTCACTTTGAGAACAGCCTTGTAGGTCAATGAGCTATGAGGGAAGGCAAAAGTAGGAATTTGCACTTTTTTCTCCTCTATTTACCTTTTCTTTTTACTGTGCTAGAAAGTACCAGTGCAAAAGACAATTGAAAAAAGTAAAACAAAATAAAACAATAATTCAAGGCCTAATCTGTGAAGGAACCAGCATCTTCTCCCCAAACAAACTTAATGCATAACGTTACACACTGCATCGTCACAGCTGGCTCAAAGGGAAAGTACTTTTCAAGTACAAGGTAGACTTAAAGCAAGTGTTTTGAATATCATGGTCACCAAGAAAATGCTTCAGTACTTATGGTGGTGGAAACTCTGGCCTCTTAATCTAATGCTGAATTAAGCTGAATGCTTAATTGGATACAGTTTGAATTTTTCACAATACTTTAAGCCCTCCTACTCTTCAGATAATGGGCTGGAGCTGTCTGTATTTTTGTGAAAGTGACTGCAGAAAAAAGAAAGAAAAATAATGTTGGGATGCTACGATCTGATTTTCCAAAACTGACTACTGCAAAGATATTTAGTAAACATACTGTTTGCTTAAACCATTTTGGAAAAAATCCATATGCATTGGATATGCTACTGCTCAGATTTTATTGTAAAGCTGTAAATTGTTGTATTGATATACCATTTTCCTTGTAATCTGGCAGAAGCCACTAGAAATTTCTGTTGGTTCTCAAAGATTGTTTATCCCTTGGAGAAACATCAACACTGAATTGTTAGGGTGCAAATAAAATAAGATGCAGCAAGTGGTACGTGTTTAAAATGCTCTTCAGCATTGCTTCTGTAACTGATTCCTTTGCTCTTTTGTGGTTGTTTCCTTTTTTTAAAATTTTTACTCCATTCATGGAACTGCCCCAATTACCTGCTTTATTTAGTGCTCTGATTGAATTTTCAATAAATCCTTTTGCTCTGACCTAATGCATCTCTCAGTATCAACAGAGTCCTGAAGAGCAATTCAGAGTCACTACAGATAATGATACTTTTTATTATAGAACCAAATTTTGAAGAACCTTATTTTCTTTCAGATGGCACTGCAGACCAATACACTCAGTGTCACACTGTTGGGTCACTACAAGAGCAAGAAAGATGATAGCAAAGCACACGCTCTTTAGGTGAGCGCATATTCTTGAATATTTGACTATGTACTTCAGTCAAGCATGGGATATTACAAACTTTGCTTAATCTAGCAAACTATAATAATTCTCACCTTAATAAATACTAAAAATGGTTAATATGTACCATACATACTTAACTATTTTATACACTTATTTTAAAAATACACTTTGTACTGCAGATTCCGAATGCTTTAATTCTCTCTGCTCCTGAAATAAATTTTTTTATTACTCTTTTCCAAGGTATCTCTTTATTAGAAGTTTCAGGTACATTAAAAATTATGTGGGCTTTCAGATGTAAATACAAAGTCTTGTGATTCTTCCTACACTTCCTAGATTTAACAGTAGATGAAAAAATCTGTATTTGCTGCATGGTTGAAATAGTATATAAAGCCCAAGGAAATAAAAGAAAAAAATTTTGTGATGGCTTCAGACTTAACTGACTTTGATATACTAATGCTAAACCTATATAAGTAGAAATTTTAGAATTTAGAAATTGTTGTCTTCTGTATGATGTGCCAATATTATGGGATTTCGTTTCTGTTAAGCACACATTTTTATTATATTTCTTTTTAATTTTTTTTTCATAACTTTTTTCTTTTAAACTGACAGATGAATGATTCTGTATTACAGCTGTATACTGAAGAAATGAACACTGGAAAATTTCACTTGTTTCAAAACATAAAGTAATTTTTTAAGTTTCTGCATGTGCATTTGTGGAAATATTTGAGCTAGAAATGGAATATAAACGCAAGATTAGGCAACATAAAACTTTGCAACATCTTGTTAAATATCTAATGGAAGAGGAAGATCTATCTAATCCCTTTTGGGTAAACATGAAGCACCAGTGCAACCAGTAAACGTGAAGCAGTAGGTCAACAAAAGTATCAAGTGAAATCTTATTCTATAAATCCAGTTCTGTGCAACAGTATGTGTGTGCTCCAAAAATAAGAAATAATTGTAAAAAACACAGAGAAAGAATGCTAGGCCAATTAGAAAAATGCAAAATATTTCAAGGCAAAACTTTTAAATGTGTGGATTTTTTCGTAGTCATGCTAGCAAATAAGAAACAGAAAAAACATTATTTCTAATTATAAACACATGGAGAAAAATGTTGGAATGTGAAAAATCCATCAAATCCCAGAATTTTGTAATGAATAAATGTTAGTAATGGAAATTAAAATCTCATAGTCATCAGATGATTCCTATTCTGGGACAATTTTCATATAGAAACATTAGAGGCAAAACAGAGTTCCACTTTAAAATTAGAATATCTTTGCTTTATGAAAATGTAGGTGGCTAGAGACCTTCCAACTTCAGCTTGGAAGTTCTGGGAAGTTTTCTTAATCTGTTTAACTTTAGCAGCATGCTGTTTCACTATAGGCTGATAGCATTGGTTCAAAACAGTGACCTTGAAACTAATCACTGTTCAGTTTGGGATTATTAAGAAATGGAGTAAGCCCTGATCTTGTGTGTACAGTAGTGCAGTGCCCTGCCATATTGTCAAAGTAAAACTGTCAGGAAAGATTAATGCAAAAGTATGTTAGAATGATGATACCAGTGCACAAAAACCATATATTGCCACGTTGACTAGCCACTCTCATCTGGATCACCTTTTACAACAGGCACGATTTTAACACTTGGGGAAAGGAGAACAGCCCATCTGAAGGTGTGAGAAAAGTGCTTGCAACAAATACATTGACTCCTCCATTTTAAATTATTAAAACAAAAAGCCACAAAAGTAAAAATTTTTAAATTAATTAATTATAAGATATGAGTATGTTGTGAGAAGATGAGTTAAAATACATTAAAAGCTGAGGGCTGAAAGCATTTGCCATGTCCTCAAGGGAAAGGAAGATTTTCAGCTTGTCATATAGTATTACCTCTAGTACGTTCAAGCCATTAAAATCACCCATGGGCAGTTATATAGGCAGACACCATACTTTGTTTTAAGTTTCTCAGGAAAAGGAATAAATAAATAAGAAAATCAGCAAAATCCTATAAAACTACCAGCTTCCATTGTCCTCTTTCCTTTCTCAACCAAATGAGCAATATATATCTAAAATGATAATTAATTAAAATTAATAATGTAAGATTCAGGATAATTTCATCAGAAGAGTTCCTTGGAAAATAATGATTTTGTGTGCATACTTCTCATTTGGGGCATCTCACTAACAATTCAAAGCAAAAACATAAATAACTAGTCCAACAACTTCAGACAATGCCTTGAGGAAAACGCTGATTCTAGCCGAAATTTTCAGGGGACCTGTTTTAAAGTCTGACAAGTCTGAAGTCCTCTGTTGTAAGACAGATATCTAGTTTGCAGAAAACATGTAATAAAGATGTGTTAAGTACTATCTGAAGTACGAGCATCAAGGTTGTGCAGATGTTTCAAGAACACATCTCTTCTCCCAGTGCTGTCTCTTCACATAAAGCTGCAACTGGAGTGAGATAGTGTACTCTTTCTGTGGAAAAGAAATTAAATGCATTTCTATGTCAGCAGAAAAGATTTTTCAGTACTTTTTTTTTTCATTTTATGTCTTTTAGAAAGCAACTTGTACGTATAGACCTAGACAGTCTATGTGTGAAAAGTAAGTAAAAGCAGTACCAGTATTAACAAGGAAAACAAATATAAACAAATATGATCTTCATGCAGAAGATCACGTGAAGATAGTGTGCATTTTGGGAATAGGGTTTGTTGTTACTCAGAGGCCTATAATATGCTGAGAAAAAAATGCACATTATGCTAGGAAAGCTACGTATCATAGCTATATATGCCAGCCCATATCTTATGCTTGCATGAATGCATCCTACCATGCACTTTCATGTTTTTTTGCCTCTGTTATTTGACAGGAAAGTCACAAATACTCTAGCTTGAATGAATTTGTATGCACATGCATACAGATGCATGCACATTTCCTCCCCTACATGTGTCCCATTGCACTTGGGACCAATTTACAAATGTTCTAACTACATTTCACAGTTAATCATTGACACTGTAGAAGAAACATTCCCTTTCAGTACAAAATAGTTTCAATGTGCTTCTTAATATTCTGTGTTTGAGGGCCTGGCAAAGTTAGCTAAAGACCTTGAGCACCGTTAAAAGCACTCTTGGGTTGGAGTATCTGTTCCAGTAAGACACTTGTATTTCTAAGGTAATGAGCTCTGTTGGGGGTAATTTAGATTATAGAATGCTTTAGCTTATAACATTATTGTTTCTAATTAGACGTGCTTCAGCACTTCAAAACACACCATTAGCACCCTACCCCAGGACCTGGCAAATGGGAGACAGATGAAAGACTGCTGAGCAAGCAAAGGGCTCGAAATTCCAATCAGAACAATTGTGAAACTTCAGTAGGAAGTGTTGTAGCGTTTCCCTTTTTTTATATGATGAGAGGAGAAGTCAGTATCAGATGGGCCAGTTCCTCTACTGATGTAAATTAGCCCATCTAAGCTGATGTTCTTGGAGATGCAGAAATTTATACCAGCTACAGAGATGTTGTAATGCATATATATAAAATATATATAGGCTTGTTCCACAGGTTAGCTTTTTTTCTGGTCTCTGATGTAAATTTACCTTTTTGGTATACTCCCTGTCTAAATGTTTCCACCAGGAAAATCTTTCTCTGTGTGTTTTTTGCTGTATAATATTAGATGAACTTTTCAACCCATTCAAAATAAAAAAACAATAGTAATTTTAAAAAAGAGAAATAATTTAGAATTGTGAACATTGAGAGAAACCATGAGATTCTTCGGACTGGATTTCCAAGACAATTAAGTGACATAGGACAATAAATGCCCCAGACTTGGCTACAGTGTTAGCTGCTTTTGGAAACCTTACCCTTACATACATAAAAAAGCTCTAAATAAGTAGCTGAATTAAGTGTGTTGTAAAATTGTGCAAAACATCAATGTATGGCTGTTGTGGACATGACACTTCACAGCTTGCCTGTGTATGTGAATTCCATGTGTGGAAAGCCCAGGGTCTGTCATGCCTGGGTCATGCATTCCTGCAAGATGCATCACCAGGAGGCCACCTGCAGCTGGTTGTTCAGGCAGAGGTGATTAGATGGGTATGAGTCCTGGATTCAGATAATGTTTTGCTTATAGTTAATTCTGAGTTCTTCACGGAGTTTATGAGGACTCACCATCTGCCCTTGAAGAAAAGGCAGTATTTTGTGAGCTATATGCCACACAGATTTCCAGGTAGATCTCAGCGCAGCAACCCTTGCCAGGCTGTCCAGCCCACCCCCATGATCTCCCTCTGGATCTGAGTGTCCCTCATGGAGCAGAAGAGCCAGCCCTTAGTTCTCCAAGACAAGTAAGTAGGTGGAATAGCCATTTCTCTTTCTTTGACTTGAAATCTAAGATAAAAGGCAAAAAGTGAATTGCTGTAAGGACAAGTCTGACTTAAGAAAATCACAGATATTTTTTCTTCCAAAATTGATGTTGCTACTAAAATTCACTGTGCATGTGTGCAAAGACTAAGTGTCATGGGAAAGAAGGGGAAGGCAGGGTCCAGGCAAGAGCAAACCAGTGAAAATTTAATATTAATGGAATATGAAAAGGTAGCTTATGGGAAATAGAACTGTATGTAGAATAGAAATTACTTTAAATGTTTATATGTTTGTTAATGATTGGCACAAACATATCTACAAGAAAAACCTATGGTGTCCTATAGACAGATGTGCAGTACAGAGCAGGAATATCACTAAAATTTCTGGTATTATCTAAAACCAAGGAGGGACAGTCTTTTCAAAGTGAAAACAGGACATGTTTTCCCAGTAGGAAGGGCAAAAACAAGAACCCAAGAATAAACACAGAGGAAGTTTTAGACATTATTTACAAAGCATATGAGAAATGAAAATCCATAAATACAAACTGCAGGCTTTCATAGCTCACATACTGAATATTAGGATGATAGTGCTAAAAAATCAAAAGGTACCTTTCTTTGGACCACATACACAATGACCAGGACATAAAAAATCAAGATATTTTTATTGAAAAACAAACAGTAGTACTGGAAGAAACCAGGACACAAGCTTTGATAAAATACCAGTCACACTACAGATACTCAGAGAGTTTATAATTGTCTCAGGGTGCAGTTGGGATTCAATGGTTATTTGTGTTTGGTGCTGACAACTTTTATCCAGAAATCATCTGGTTCAGTCTTTCTGAATTACAGTAATTTCTCCTTTCCTAAATTAAGCTGGGTAATTAGTTTGATTCTAGCTATTTAGTAGTCTAACTAGGTTTAATTAAACAAAATAGTGACTGTTTGTTTATGAACTTTATTTTTCTTGCTGTTATCCTGTTCAAAACTCTCAGTGTGTTTTTGGCATTCTGAAAACAACAGGTGAGCTCTCCTATCCTGAATTAGCACTGCATGAAAATCGATTGAGAGTAACAAAGTCTGATCCCTTGCAACTTTTACTTTAAAATTTCAGAAACCAAACTGATTGCCAGTTACTGTTATGGTGCTAATGATTTAAGTGAATAGCAAAGACTGAGTAGAGGTAATAAATCCTAGGTTATGTTGTTCTCCCAGTTTTGCAAGTCCCTACCAACGTGACATTCATTACTCTGTTAGAAAATTGGGGAGTTTTGTTTGATGTTGGAGCCATGACAGCTTAGTCATGATTTTTCTTTTCTATACTACTCCAGGAAAAAAAACCAAACCATAATCAAAAGACCAAAACAATCAATGGGACTGTATTGTCAAAGGAGAGCTGCTTAAGTTCACGAGGATCAGAGATTTTTCTGCTGGTTGAACAAGAGTGATGGCTCTGAGTATCGACACATTAGTGACATTGTGTGAGAATAAAGATTAGGGAGAAGAAAGTAATTCTGAACATTTTGATAACTATCACACAGAAATAGCAGAAAGGAAGCAGCAACTTCAACATGCTTTTTACTTCATTTTAGTCTAGTTTCAATTAAAGAGGAAAAATACAGCTGAACAAGTCTGATATAGATGTCCAGGAGCTCCATTAAGAAAAAGTCCTGTGGTGATAGAGCATATTTTTGAGAGAGGATAGTCCTAATTAACCAATTTGTTTTACAGAAAAGTAAAATCATGTTAGAAAGAGGGACCTTTCTTTTCATAGAGCTTGACCTATGTTTTTGTAAGCTTTTCTCCTTTATTCCATCCGCCACCGAGGAACCACAGTTTCCTATAATGGTCCTGTGGTGCTCCCTTTTCTTGTCTGTGAAATACTGCAGAAAGCAAAGTGTCAGTACTTTGAGGACAATAGAAAAAATGGAGACAGATCTGGCATTACTGAAAGACAGAAAGGTTTAATGTATGACTGCCTCCAAAGGGACTAACTACTATCTACAAACAACTGATTGAAAATCAAAACAAAGGAACTTTCATGTTGCAAGAAGGATTTCAGTGGCTGCAGGAAAATAATTTCTCATGTATATTGTAGAACAGTGGGCGTGCAAAAACTCTCTTTGGAAAAGTAGATTATGCAGTCTAACTTTCTTTAAACTTTTTTTCACTTTCTATGATGAAAAGGAAAAATAAAAAACACTGTGCTGAGAAATAAAGATGAGGAAGGAAAAATGTAAGTGGGAGAAAATACTGTAAGAATTTCTGACCTGTCTCACCCACTCATTACTGATTAACAAAACAATAAAAGGATTCCCTTGTATTCTCAGTTGAAAACAGATATTTCACTAACTAGGAATGAAAAAAATAAAAGGAGAAGATTAAAGGGAAAAACAGCATAATAAAAAATGACAAAACTATAATTAGGTGGAAGTTGGTTTTTTGTTTTTTCATTTCTGGTCCTGGTTCCTGTGTTTTAACATACTACCCTGTAAAAGGAGGAAGTTGTAGCCAGGGTTGGTCTTGCACAGCTACATGTGTTTACTTTACTGAATGGGACTGAATTCAGTGTCTTGTATTCAACCTGTCTTTTTCAAAATCTTGGCAAATCACAGGTCCCTTTTTTTCCATTTGAATATGACATACATCTAGGCTAAATGTGACATTGGTATGAAGAGATCTGCAATCAAAATCAACTAGACTGCCAGAAGGCCTAAGATGCAGGAAGAGCCTAGAGTTTGTACTAGTCTGGCTACTTTGATCTTTTTATTATAATTTTTATGATTAAAATGCATGACAAATAACTTTATGCATATACATATTAATTTTACTTGTTTAATATTAACTTTGAAATAAGAGTGTTTGCTGGTAGTGGGGAAATTCTGTAGATAATAAGGAACAGAAAAAAATTCCAGTGAAAGAAGTGTGGCTAATTATGAGAGTCAAGGACAGTAGAACACCATATTATTAGTATCATTATCATTAAATCTGTAACAAAACTATAGCTCCTCTGAAAGTTTTTGTGCTGGTTTTGCATTAATTTATTTGTTGGTACGGACGGAAAGGAACCAGTCATAGAAGTAATTCCCTATAAGGACCTTGGCAGCTTCCTTTAGACCTGACAAAAAAACCAATCAGTGGCCAATTTTGAATACTGACACATGATTAAACCAATGAAAGGAGCAGATATGCCTTTATGAACATACATTTTGAGACAAGACCCCCGAGGATGGCTATCTTTCTGTTTCGGACTTGGAAGAGGTAACAGGGTGCTGGCCGGGCTGGCCCCACCACCCCTGGCAGCTGTGGCTGGGTGGGGAAGGGGAGGCTGTGGGGCCCCGGCCTTGGCCAGGCCAGGCTGCAGCTGCTGGCATCTTGCTGCTACAAAACCCTGCCCCTGCCACTGGCCCAGGCTGAGCTGGTTTCCTCTGGGTCCCGGGAGCAGCCACGGGCTGGGCCAGCATCTGCTCCACCGTGGCTGGGCCAGGCCTGGGCGGTTGCCAGGCAGGGGGAGGCGAAGCCATCAGCCCGCGGCATGCTGCAGCTGAGCCCAGCCTGGCTGATGGGATCCTAGCCCCTCCCGCCCCCCATCCCAGCTCAGCCACCGAAAAAAACTCCCATCATAAACAGTTCCTGCCCAAGTTGCTGAGGGGCTGTCCTGGAGCCATGGGAGATCATGCGGCAGAGACCTAAGGGTGGTGCTGCAGGCCTGGGGCAAGATATTAACTCTGTCAGTGCACAGATGAGACCTGCAAACACCAATCCTCTCTCGACTGAGAAAAAAAGAAAGAATGAAGGCACGGTGAGAACAAAATAAGACAGGAAGTTCAGAAAAGAAGAAAAGTCCCAGATGGGAGGGATGGAAGAGATGCCTGAGTCCTGGGCTTAAATCCTGTTGTAAGGCTGTGGAGAAAATATAATTATAAGACTCTTTTTAATCTGTAACTCATTGAAAAGTATGGGAGGATGAAGTGTTCAAATTGTAGATGTGGACAAAGGCATCTATGGTTAAGCAAGCGGATGTTGAAGTAGCTGTGATCCCATGAGAAGCTTGAACAGAGAGAGAATGATGAAGACCTTTTGCCCCCAGGGAAAAAGAAGAAGAAGATCTCTGTTCCTTGAGATGAAGATGGTCTTGGAGATAGATGAACAGCACATTTGTNGAGCCCAGCCTGGCTGATGGGATCCTAGCCCCTCCCGCCCCCCATCCCAGCTCAGCCACCGAAAAAAACTCCCATCATAAACAGTTCCTGCCCAAGTTGCTGAGGGGCTGTCCTGGAGCCATGGGAGATCATGCGGCAGAGACCTAAGGGTGGTGCTGCAGGCCTGGGGCAAGATATTAACTCTGTCAGTGCACAGATGAGACCTGCAAACACCAATCCTCTCTCGACTGAGAAAAAAAGAAAGAATGAAGGCACGGTGAGAACAAAATAAGACAGGAAGTTCAGAAAAGAAGAAAAGTCCCAGATGGGAGGGATGGAAGAGATGCCTGAGTCCTGGGCTTAAATCCTGTTGTAAGGCTGTGGAGAAAATATAATTATAAGACTCTTTTTAATCTGTAACTCATTGAAAAGTATGGGAGGATGAAGTGTTCAAATTGTAGATGTGGACAAAGGCATCTATGGTTAAGCAAGCGGATGTTGAAGTAGCTGTGATCCCATGAGAAGCTTGAACAGAGAGAGAATGATGAAGACCTTTTGCCCCCAGGGAAAAAGAAGAAGAAGATCTCTGTTCCTTGAGATGATGATGGTCTTGGAGATAGATGAACAGCACATTTGTTTTTAAACAGTTCATCCTTAAAATAGTGCCCCATAAGCTGACATGGCCCATGAACGCAGCTGTGGGAAGGCTGCAGGAGTTGGGAGGGACTTTTGCAGAATGATCAGATTTCCATCTTCTGGGCGGCTGATTCGCTGTAACATTGAAGCCACCAGAGAACTGTTTCTTGTGGAGAAGTCTCCATGGCATGGCAAGAGAGACTCCTCTCCCCAGGTGAATTAAAGAAAGACCATTCTAGGGATGGAAAACAGAATGAATTTTTTCTGTACATTGTTAGTGGGAAAGAAAAGAGGAGAAGTGTTCTGAAGGTTTTATTCTGATTCTTATTATTCTTTCAGTTCTGTTAATAAAGTTTTTCTTTATAGTCTTTAAAGTTTGAGCCTGCTTTGCTCTTCTCCTAATCCTATTTCACAGCAGAAAATAAGTAAGTATATTGTGGTGGGTGTACAAGTGTTTAGCCAGCACTAGACACACCACATAAATTTGATGCATTGGCTAGGAAATCTCAAATTGGCGAGCCAAAACCACTACAGTTTCTTAAATACAGAAGAGAAACAGGTGTGTAAAAGATTGAAGAACTTTAAGAAAGGGCTTGAATAGCTAGGCTTTATATCTATCTATCTATCTATCTATCTAGCTATCTATCTATCTATCTATCTATCTATCTATCACTTGTGTTTTAAGTTATAATTTCCACTGCAGATATCCTTTCAACTTTATTAAGCATTCTCATAAATACAAATCTTAACAGTGGATTATGTTAGTTCTCTTTAACAGAAAACCAAATGTTAAATGATCTAGCACTTCAGAAAAGACAGTGTTGACACAGCCCATTTTTTATATGTATATGCCTATATTATCCTCCAGTTAATGTAAAAACTTTTGAAGAACATGAATAATGACAATCAACTCATCTTCTCAGAAGTGGAAGTAAGATATTCAGACAGGGTATTTTCTGGATATTGTCTGATTGGCAGTGATCATCCTTCCTTAATACAGAAAATTCTGGTTAAACGTGCTGCTGCTCCAACCTCTCTACCTTCCTTTTGGGTTACCGAAGAACTATATCCATGGTTCTGCCTTTGTGATTAAAGTATTTTCCAGCTGTATCTGCAAGCTTTATTTTGAATTTGAAAAAAAGTAGTGTTTGGAATTGTTCCTGAAAGATCACTCCTCCCTAAGTTAGCAAAAAAAAAGGGCAATTAAGAGCATAGATAATCTACTAGTAGCACTGGTACACAGAGAAGCAGAGATTTACTGGCAGGCTTGTAATGAAAATCAACTACCAAAAGACAGTTGTCCTTAATTGGCAAAAATATTTACTTTATATTACAGTATATGTATGTTTTTCTCTTTTTGAAATAGAATTCAAAAGTGCTGTTTTCTGAGACTAATAAAGGATTACATTTGACATTTTTAAAAAAAGGTTGTAGCAGGACATAATCAATGTTCCCACAGTCTGACTGGACAGATGGGTGTGACAGCAGTGCCTATTTATACTCAACTGAAAGACTGCTGTTGGCCAATATTTACTGAATTTGTTGTCACTGCCACTCTCATCCAAATGAAACTGCACATTATATAAAATACCATACTCAAGCCTGTCATTTTTGCTTTGTTAGCTATGTTCATGATTATTACACGTAATTTAAGGAAGAAAAAAAAGGCAAGGAGACTTATAATAATGTACAGACACTAAATTATGTTTCACACAGTGCAGTATAAATGGCAAAGACCTTGGCTAGGAAATCTCACTGTGTTGCTGTTGAGAGTTTCAAGCCTGTGGCATCAGATAAATGTCTGCTTGGTTTTGCTTTTTTTTGTGTTGTTGTTTTTTTGTTTTTCTCTCTTTTAAAGTCTTTATTTCTAGAACATCCCTGGGTGTAGATCTGTATTTTATAATTCAGCATCTAAAGGTCAGTGACATTAGTTAAACTGTTTATGCCCTAAAATATCCAATAAACAATTAGAAGGAAATTTAAAGAATGGGTGGGAAGCATATTTAAAACAAACTTGTTCTATTAAATTCCTCCCTCAAAACAAGCATATATCAAGGTTTATTTTAAAATTACTGAAATATCTGAAAGTGTAGACAACTTAATTTCATGTTTTGTAAAAAGAAAGTGTTGACTACTTCTAAACTGAGATTTGG
>VYXF01002770.1:124463-157071 GCA_013397295.1 Polioptila caerulea | reverse complement strand
CCCCCCTCCTCTCCCTCCACCTTATGATGTAGGAGAGAATCAGAAGGCTGAAAATAAGAAAACTGGTAAGTTGAGATAAAGACAATCAAATAGATAAAGCAAAAACCATGCACAGAGGCAAAGTTGAACATGGAATTCATTGACCCCTCTCCTTGGGAAGTTCAGCCATCTCCAAAAGGGCAGGGCACCATCACATGTAACTGTTTCTTGAGCAGACCAACAGTAAACATCCCCAGTTTGTCTTCCCACCTTATATCCTTAGCATGATGCCCTATGGTCTGGAATATCCCTTTGGTCAGGTGGGGTCACCTGTCCTGGCTGTGACTCCTCTCAATTTCCTGCACATCCCCAGCAGACTCCTTGGTGGGGCGGTGTAAGGGGCAGGCAAGGCCTTGATGTTGTGCGAGAGGTGCTCAGCTATAAAAAACCCATCTCTATATTATCTATATATTCAGCATGAAAATAAAAAATAGCCTAACACTAGCTATTGTGAAGAAAGTTAGGCAGCACAAAGAGTTAGGTTGCTT
Source organism: Polioptila caerulea (assembly GCA_013397295.1). Lineage (NCBI taxonomy): Eukaryota > Metazoa > Chordata > Aves > Passeriformes > Certhiidae > Polioptila > Polioptila caerulea. The sequence goes on along the minus strand of VYXF01002770.1, from coordinate 156,544 downwards.
TTGTTATTTTCTGAGTGATGAAAGCAGCATTGCGTAGAATTTTCGGGTATCAGTTTCATGGAATTCTATGTGACAGTATAGGTAAAAAGAAACTTCTCTCTTCAGCTTTGTTGATTGTAGGGGGAGAATCTTTAATAAATTTATTAACAAGTAATCATTACTGTACCTTGATATTAAAACCCAGAAATATTATATTCCATTCTTGCACCTGGTTTCCAGTTATTGCAATGTCCAGGAAGAAAAATGCCAAAATAACAGCTTTTATAATACTCGTATTAAATTCCATACTCATTAGGCATACATTTGTGTTCTGGAGGTGACAACAGTACCTAGGCATGTATTTGTTCTTTGGAAAGTTTGGAGGAAATTCTTGATAAGCCTGCTTGCTTCTTTAAAGTGGATCTAGTTCCAAGTGTCTGTGAAAATTAATAGAAAGTAAGTTATTATAAAAAAAATAACCCACTGCAGATCCACACTGTTAAAATATTTTATAGCAGTTCTCACATTTTTAATAAGGAATCGTCAAATTACATCACATCATGAGTTTCCCATGGGCTGATATAGATGTAAGTCAAGGGACTTTCTTTTCCCCACACTTCTGAGACTCTCCCTGCCAAATTACTTTCTATTTCAAAATCTGAGAGATGTCTTTAGAGAAAAGACTTTTCAGAAGAATACCTGAAGGATTTCACCCCTTCTTTATTAATGATAATGAGTTGTGTTGCAGTAAAGGACTCATTATTTTCAATAACAAAGATTTTTCTAAATTAAAGTGGATTTCGTGTAACTTTTTGCCATCAAACAAAGTTGTTCTGTATTTTTCTCCTGCAATTTAGGACTTTTGAAACTGATAAACAAATTCTATGCAAAATAATATTGACATTTCCCATTGTGCGAACATAAGTAAACATTTTCCAGTATGGATACTTTTTGGGGAAGCTTACCCATTATTTAGAAAAAAGCATATAAGGTATTATTTTTCTTAAAAATCTTAGTTTAAAGTAATGGATATATAATTAAGTCTTGTTGTTCCTACTGCCATAGCAGAAAAAAAATAAAAACTTCATTTTCTTGTTTAGAGGAACTTGTTAGTAGAATGAAAAAGCTATCACTCTCAGACCAACATAATCTTTACGAGTAGTAATATTGAGCAAGCAATTCTAAGATATGTTATAAGGCATCTCTTATTGATGAAGCATAGTAAATCTGAAAGGCATTTGGCAATATAAAGAAACAAGGAACAGGAAAATAGGAGCATAAATTTGTAAACTGTAAAACTGAAAGCATTTTGAATTGACTATTACTAAAAAGTGCTATACATGGATAACTCATCTAAAACCTAACTGTGATCATGTAAGAAGAAAAATCTTCATCATAAATTATGGTCTCTTCTACAATAATTTGGATTTGTTTAGAGAGAGTGATGTCCAGACCATCCACAACAAAGAACAAATAATGAATATTTCTTGACAGGATTGACCACGTGATATATAAGAACTGAAGTAAGAATGCAGTGATTATGTCATATATGAAATTGAAATGCTGATGTTTTTCAAGGGAAATATACAAACTTAAAAACACAAGGAAAGCCTGTTATCCATGATTCATGTAAAATCATTCAAAGCTCAGTTTTCAAAGTATATTTATTTTAAATTGCAGCCACATACCCCTGCAAAACCATTGTAGCATAATCTCTGTGTTTGCATTTTTGAAAGTTTAAAAATACTATGACTTTATCCCAAAGTCTATTTTGAAATCTCACAAAGGTGTTTGGTTTATTTTCTTTCAGTGCAGGAACCCATCCTGCCCATGTTCTTCACTTTAACTTGTTGGGGGGCCTCATGGTTGTGATTTGAAGTCTTTGATCCCAGAGGACAAACACATTTGATCAAAAGCCTTACTGCTGAAATCTTTGGCCACTCTACAATTAAGAGAAATGCAAAGCCACTATTACTTATTCTATCTAAAGTCTGTTCTGTAGAAGAAAACAATTAGCAACAGGGCTGTGCTTCAGTCAAATATGAGAGAAACAACCAGTAATCCTTTTCAATCTAATGTAGGCTGTACTTTATATTTTCCTGCTCCTTCCCTAAATCTTTTATCCCAAACTATATTACCATATCCAAAATAGGGTCAGAATGGATGAATGCTTGGTGAGAAACACTGACCACATCCAACTGTATCAGAAAAGTGATGGAGAATCATAGAATCATGGAATGGTTAGGTTTGGAAGGGACTTTATAGGTAATGTAGTCCTAGCCCTACTGCCACAGACAGTGACAGCCAGGTTGCTCAAAGCCTTGTCCAGCTTGGCCTTGAACATTTCCAGGGATGGGGCATACACACCCTCTTGGCAACCTGTTCCTCATCAACCTCATTGTGAAATCTTTCTTCTTACTATCTAATCTATACCTACTCTCTTTCACTTAGAAGCCACTGCCCTTGTCCTGTTACTACAGTTCCTGAAGAATGATCCCTCTTTGGCTTTCCTGTAGGGCCCCTGCAGATACTGGAATGTTGCTATGAGGTCTCCATGCAACCTTCTCTCCTCCAGGGTGAACAGCCCCAGCTTGCTCAGCCTGTCTTCACAGGGAAGGTGCTCCATTCCCATAATCAACTTTGTGACCTCCTCTGGACCTGCTCCAACAGTTCCATGTCATTTTTATTTTGGGGGCACCAGAACTGCACACAATGCTCCAGGTGGGATCTCACAAGGGCAGAGTGGAGAGGAAGAGTCACCTCCCTTGCCCTGCTGGCTGCACTACATTTAATGTACGGCATAGGCTAAGACAGGGCCACAGCTGACCGGGAGATGGGGATATATGCACTCCATGACTCAATGAAATATTTTATTTCTTCTTAAGTTTCTTCNGCATTCTGGAATGAGTTGTCTTCCTCCATGATATTAACCATTCCAAATATGGATTCCACAAATAAGGGACAGTAGATATATGTGAAAAAAAATAACTGTTTACTAATGAGCAAAACAGCAACAGGCAATAAATAACACTAAATAACCTCTACAAACAAAATTGCCAAATCTCATGGACCCCACAGGAATGAAGAAAGACTTGAAATGATGGGAAACCCCTTTCCCCACAAAAGATGGTGCTCCACAGCTGAGTGCATGGTTCTAAAGACAAAGAGAAGATGGTGTCTGCCTTCTTCCTCCCCTCTTATCTCTCTGGCAGCTGTAGCTCCAAAGGCAGCTTGTGGTCTATCAAAGGCTAGAATTCCTGGAGGGACTTTGCCTTGCTCATGCAGGAAATGGCAGGCAAAGCAAGGTGAAGCAGCTGGGCTGGGGCAAGCGGTGCCTCCTCTCCTTGGTCAGGCAGCTGGTGAGCTGTGGGAGACTCAGACCAGAGCAGGGCCACCCTGTGTGCCCCAGCTTAAGACAGGAACCTGTGGATTCACCCCAAGGCAGTCCAAGATGCAAGGAAGAACAAAAGAGAAGGGAAAAAAATCCCAAAGTGGTCTCTCTCCCATAAGCAAAAACTACCCCAAATGAGAGAGAGAGGTGAGTTTCGATACTTTCAATTTTTCAAGGACCCGAGGTCCTTGTCTTCTGGGTCATGGAGAGACAGCAACAATTTAGATAGAAATGGAATACAGTAACATTTTGCGTTACCCACAACACTCTGGAATAAAGTAGTTACTCTTATGAGACCTTCTGCTCAACCGAACACTGCTGAAATGGATTCCCTACACTGCCTGAAATGTAGAATAACATTCAGAATGCAATTACAACTAGATTTAAAGAACTAATGGAATGAATAATTCAGTTCTACTGAGATTAATTCTCAACTGGTTTTTGTCAATTAAGAACAATAATATTTTAGTTTAGAATTTGTCCTCTTTGAAAGGCTGCACTGGTTATACATGTATCTGTCATATTACAATGTTATTCATCAGTTAATTGGTTATCTTTTAATACCTCCTTCCTGCAAAAACTCATATGAGTGGCATTTTAGGTATGCAAAAGGCAGGAGAGCTTAAGAGATGAGTAAACAGACTCAACTTCTGTAACTCTGCTTGAAATGGAAATATTGGTAATTTCACCTCCATTTTTAGATATCACCTAACATCTCAGTTCTAAGTTTTCATTATATTTGTAACATTATTGCATTATAGACAATAATTTCAAGCAAATTCAAACAGATTCAAATTTTTTAAAAGTCGTGACTTTTTTTATTTCTCAAAAAACAAAAAAACCCAGACACTTGTTTTGTACTTGTTTTGGTAATGAGAACTAGTATCTCATTGCTCAGCTTACCTAAATATTTTTTTTTTCACTCTTTGAACCTTATCTTTCTGATTCAGAAATCTTTAGGGAAAAAGAAAGAAAAAGCAGTAAAACCCACAAATCCCAAATTTTTACTTTATATAAAAGATATGGAAAGAAATCACTCTGACTTGCAGCTTGTCATATATGATTTCAATATGGAAGTCATAGATAGAATAAATAGATGTTTTTCCCTGAAATTTGAGTTAGAATTTGAAAAAAGGTAAGATTTCATTTTTTTTTACTGTATTTTGTAAGGGTGACTATGATCATATGGGAAAAACAGCAGCTGACAACAATTTGTTTTACTAAATAAATTGAAGTATTTGTAAAGGTGTGTTCTTCAGATACATGGAAAATTAAGGCAGTTTAGATGCTACTACCACTATCTTGAGAGAAATTTTGTAAGAACATTAAAAAGATATATTAATTTGTGGGGATTTCTTGTTTTTGCTGGAAAAGTCTTCAAGGTATTAAAAGTCCTTTTCCTTGCCCAAGAAGAAAATCTGGAATCTTCGGTCTTCAGATACTTTTTATTATTGTTTATTATAGCTTATCTAGAACACTGTTTTCTTTGTCTCTGCCGAGGTTTTCACAGCACGACAGTCTGAGGCGATCCCCGCCCGAGAGGTGGTGGTTTATCTTTTATACTAAAAACTACGTATGCTTTATTTACAATTATTTTCCAATATTTATCACTTACATTAGACAATGTGTACTCTACTTAAACTAATCATAAGTGCTACTATCACAGCAGAATCATGGAGGAGATGAAGAAGAAGGAAGAAGCCTAAAAGCTATGTGGTTCTTCTATCTTGGCTTTATTCACCCCCATGTACTAAAACTCAAAATTTACTTTTCTACTTTGTGACAATATTATTATTATTTTATTTAAATTTGTGAGACTTGTATTTTTTCTTTTAAAGCTGGTAATTTTTCTCGTGGACTAAAATCCAAACCACAGATGTCTTGGGCTTGGTGCCAGGGCGTTTGAGCCTTCTGGGTCTCTTGCCCAGGTCTCTGAGCTCCCAGAGCAGTCAAAGACAAGCTCTGGGTTCCCACATTAATTCAGAATAAAAATGTCTCTTTATTTAGTCAAATTTATAAACACATTGGATTATGTGTATAAAGGTAATGATGATGTTAATCCTAAGAAACCTGTTCCACTAAATAAGAGTGATCTTTGTTGCTGATAAACATTTGATGTCAGTGTTTTCTAGGTTACCTAGGACCATCTGAATAAATTGAAGTCAAGATGATTAGGTCTGCAACAATGGCAAATTCCTCACACAGTACCTGTTTTGGTGACTTGTGAAAATGCTTTCTTTGGTTCCATTTTCAAATAAAAAGTATTTATATTAAAAAAATCCAAAACCATGCATGATGAGGACACTTTTTTTTGAGCTTTTTTTATGGGAAACTAAAAAATTTCTCCTGCTCAACTCTAAGGAGTTGCAGAAGTGCGTTTGCATTGCCACGGAAGCTCAGAAAGAGGGATTAGGAAGGCCTATATCCATTTTGACTCCATCCTCTGTGTTACAGGAGAGGTGATGGTGGGCTGGATGTGTATGAACAAAATTGATCCCATGGGATAAAATTCTTCACAAACTTCTCCAAGGTGTGTCCTTCCCACATGCTGCAGTTTTTCAGAACTGCTCTGCCATGTTTTTTTTCCCGCAGTCCATCAGGAATGGATTGCTCCCAGCATTCCCACAGACAGCAGCTCCTGCCAGAAAACCTTCTCCTACATGGGCTCCCTTCAGAGGGCTGCAGTTCCTGCCAGGAGCTCCAGTGTGGTCTCTCCACAGACTGCAGCTTCTTTCAGGATGTGTTCATCTGCTGCAGTGTGGAGTTCTCTTGCCTCAGGTGAATAACCTGCTTCACCGTGGTCTGCAGGGGAACCTCTCCTGCAGTGTCTGGAGCTCTTCCTCTCCTCCCTTTCCACTGAATGTCTGCAGAGCTGTTTACCTTATGTGTTTCTTCTGTCTTACACAGCTTCTATGCAGCAATTTGTACACTTTCTGAAATATCTTATCACAGAAGTACCACTGGAGTTGTTGATGGGCTCAGCTTTGGCCAGTGGTGGGTCTGTTTTGGAGTCAGCTAGAAAAAGCTGTGTCCAACCCAAAGGCCACTCTTGGTGGCTATGCCTTCTTCATAGTGAAGTTTGCGTACATATATAGATGTGAAAAATACAGCCCTAAATTAAAAGTGGGGACCTTAGGCACAGAGAGACTTTCTGTGTTTCTTCTGTGTTTCAGTTTTAATTTCCCCCATCCTGTTATTAGGTTATTTGAAAATACAGTTTCAGATTTATTTACAAAATAAAAGCAGTCCAACCCTGTTTTTAGCAGAGGATCATTTGAAATTAGAAGGCACCCCTTGAGGTCGCCTAGTCAAACCATCTACTCAAGCAGAGACAGTTACAACAGTTTGACAAGGAACGTACAGAATCAGGCTTTGAATATCTCCAAGAGTGAAAGCACCACAATCTCTCTGGACAAGCTATGCCATGTTTGACCACCTTGACAGTAAAAGCATTTTTTTCTTTTCAGATGGAATTTCAGGGAGTGTTAATTTGTGTCTGCTATATCTTGTCCTTATAATTTATCATACCTACATTTAACACCTGAAAAGAGCAAATAATGAAGCAGTCATCTTAAGTAATTTAGGAGTTACTGTCAAATATGTAATATGGTTTCAATGCAGAAAAGGGGGCTGTCTTTCAAATTGATAAAAGTTTCTTAATGTAAAACCTTTCTGCCAGGTTACAGAAAAGTACAAGGGCATTGCAAAATTAATCAATCCAGATTTTCACTGTCATGGCTTTGCTTCTCTAAGTTTGAGGGATACTTTTTTCTTCTGAAGTTCTGAGTCAGCTATTGACAGAGGAAGGAAGCATTTTTAAAATGCTTACCTTGGCCCAAGTCCAAAGAGGCTGTTACGGCTAGATTATAGCCCCATTAACCAAACTGCCTGTAAAATCATTTGACTTTGCTAATGTCTCTGATTCCAAGGTCTGAGAATGTCTAAACTCATTTCTAAATATTGTAAAAGTTAATTAACTTTATAGTCTGAGTTGAATGTCTATTAAAATGGATAGATCAGGATTACTGTTTGGATATAAAATAATATAATGAGTGTTGCTGAAAGTTAGATTGTGAATCAGCTTGATGAAGATATGACACCAGAATAATTCCTTAGTAGATTTTTCTTTAAGAGTAATTACAGAAGAGAGTACTCATGTTTCTGACATTGAGATGAAAAAGATGCTCATCCTAATAATATTTTTTCCTTTCACTCACCATTAATTTGCTGCAGATGGATCATAAAATTATGAGGAATCTTCATACAGCCTAAACTGACCCTGAAATGAGTCATAATTATTATATGTTTTACTGCTAAAAAGTTTTTTGCTTTGAGATTTTAAAACATTCTGGCATAATTAATGAAAGAAAACTACAGTGACTCTATCTTTATCCATGATTTGTACAGTGTAGTGGTGTGCCTTATATTAAATTATGTATTAATGGTTTGTTCCATGTACCCCACAAGTTTTGTATTTGGTTGCACCGTATTCTCCCCTCCTCCTTTGGCATGCCTGTTACTTTGGAGCCCTTCCCAAGTCCTGGAAAGTTCTCTGGAGGGTGCCAGGTGATAGGTCCTGACCCGGAGAATCCCCCTTTCTACCAGGGAGATTGGCTGTGGAAAGTATCATTCAACAGCCAGGACACCCCCTGAGTTACCCTAATTGGTCAGCTCCTGGTCCCTTCCCTTCCCCCACCTCCCCTTAAAAGGTGCTGCACTGAGCTGTTCAGCACTCTGACTGGGCAGAACTTTTGAGGTGAGAAGGTCTCATTAGGATTCCTTCAATTCTTGCTGCTACCTCAGTCAGAGACCTCCTTTCCTTCACCTCCGCCATCACTACACACCTGCCACTGTGCCACGCTGGGACCCACAGGGTTGGCCATACCTGCGTAGCAGAGGGGCCCTACTGAGGCTTGATACTGGGGCCAGGATTAGCTAGAAAAGGAAATAAAAGCGGGACCCAATATAGTACAGGAAACTCAAAAAATGAGGTTAAATGCCCTGCCAACTGATCCTGTTTAGTCAAAAATTCCTAAGAGGCACTCATTTAGCAAACCAATTTCCACCACATCTGATTATGATTCATCTCTACATATGCATTGATTTTTGTGAAGAACTTGCACAGTCTGCAATGAGCAAAGTGAAACAATTCAGAGACAGCTAAGTTAGTGAAAAATGAACTAGTTTTGGTATTGGAACAACTTAATCACATTGTCTCGCTGCTTCTGGGAAACCCAGCAGAGCTTTGTGTTGTGTTGTACTGTATTGAGCTGGATTATTCTCTTGCTGCGAGCTGGCTGCCACTGGCTGTATGTGCCTCAGATGACTCCAGAGAAAAATGTACAGTTTAGGTAGGAGTTGCCCACAGAAACAAGTCCATGTCATAATATATTTCCTATGATACAAAGGACTTTTCCAGTGTATTTAATAGATATGTTCATTTACTTATTTTAAGTTTATACTATTGAAGAAGAGCTGCATAACAACCATCATAGTTTTGTATAGGAAAAATTGGTAATAAAGACAGAGATCATGTTTTCTACTATAGTGACCAAGACAATAAAGTATTGGTACGAATCACTTTAAATACACCGGATGTAGGCTTGATTAACATGTGCTAACCACACATTGTTCTTCAGGGAGAAAAGCTTCTACATCACCATCTTCAGCAAAAGCAGTGTCATTCATCACACCAAATGAATAATGGCAAGATGGAAGGGCTAGATGCAGAGAATATTAATTAAATAAAGTATTACTTTGCTTTTACTACAGGAAACTTTGATTTCAAGTGGTTTCTGCACACTAATACGTTTCCTAAAACTGCTATAAATTTTTATGGATGAATTACTTTATCTGAAGAACTCACAGTGAATTACGATTTGTACGAGGGTTTGCTCTCTGAGACTTAATGTGTGTTTCTCTGTCTGTTGAACCAGACTTCATAAAGGTTCTCCAGAGGTGCTAGGCATCATTAAGGATCGAAATAAGCTCTTTCTCTTTTTCACTGAAATACTATATTTATTGCCTCAATGTAGCAATCTGAGTGTCCTTTTTTTTTCTATTTGATTTTCACTGTCTCTATCTTGCCCCTAATTATGGAATTAGAAAGGATGACCTTAAGAATGCATCCAAATGAAAAATAATTCATGTTTAATTCTGTGCCAATATTCGCCTGAAAAATTAAAATATGTAAATCAAAAATACCAGCCAGTGAAGAGAATTAACTGGAAACCACATGCTTTATCAAAAGACTTATTTCAAAATCTGAGCACTTGGTATGACTTGACATTATTTATTTAGAGCGAAGTCAGTTTACAGGAATAAGTACCCTATGAGGACTGCACATTTTAAAACTGTTCTCACAGTTCTTCTGCCTGAAGTTTTAGAAAAAGTTCGTGAACCTGCTGACTGTGGGGAAAAACTCCACAAACTGTACAGACAGCTACAAGTCTTATAAATCAGAATCCAAACGAAGAGCATTTAAAACTCATCTGTAAAGCAGTACTAATTTTCTTCTTTTCAATCTGTCCAGAGAAACAGTCTGTCCCCCATCTACTAGGATTTTATGGGCTGAGGACCATGCTGGAATTTAAAATATCTCATGATCTTCAACATATGAGGACATTGGGATCTGCATAGGTCAGATACCAGCATCGGAAAAATATTGCAAGGCAATTTTCCTGGTTTTGTTCTCTCTTAAAATATTTCCCAAACACAAGAAAATGGTTATGCCTTCTCCCTTTCTGCCTCTCAGATGAGAATACCACAACTTTTCTAGGTACTGAAGACCTTCCCAGACTTTGGGGGGTTCATTTGATGCTCAGTTTACACTCTTAGATTCCAACTTGCACACCACTTATGTCACCTCTGTAATGAATATCTAATAGCTGAACAAGGAGAAGAACAAGCTGGAAGATATTTGGAGACAGTCCCCTATTGTGGATATGATCCAGCCTATTGTCCTAACGCTTTTGATAAAACACATCTGAAGACTTGAAAGGATATAATGCAGAGAACTCACTAAACTTTGATGGAAGTGTTTGGTCTGAATCTTCAGTACAAACCTATCAAATCATAGAACCATCTATAGACATTGCAAAATATAAAGGCAGAAGGATCAGAAGTGTATAGTAACGTTTTCAGACTTAAATTTTCTGCTTCTTTAACATGATGAGAAGAAGAAATCATCTGTTTCTTTCCTTCCAGAGTAATAAAACCTAAATGTAGTACTTGAAAGAGGCCGTGTTCTTGGTAGGATTTTGGTGACACATATTTTATTGTTGATTGGACTTTTATTTTACATGTACTTAGATTTCTGTAATGGTTTTGCTGTTTGTTTTGAATCTTTTTTTTTTTTTTGGCGGCTTTATAAAAATTCCTTTTTTAAAGTCANTTTACATGTACTTAGATTTCTGTAATGGTTTTGCTGTTTGTTTTGAATCTTTTTTTTTTTTTTTGGCAGCTTAATAACAATTCCTTTTCTAAAGTCACATTCACAATAATGCAATTGAGTTGAAAACACAAATCTTCAGAGGCAGATGGGCTAGTAAATCCAGAAGTAATATTGGTGCAGCTTTTGTGTACATGTCCCATCGCTGAGTTTATAGTTTTGTCTTATTGGTGAATTTGCTTCTATTTAGTTTCTATTACTTACGGTTCAGATTTTAATTTCATAGTATATAATTTTGTGACAAAAACTTACATTTTTTAGCACTGTGATAGCTTTATGCAAGCTCCTCTTCCTGGATAATTTATGCACATTCCTCTGATTTAACAACAAAACCCCATCTTTATATTGTAATAATGACTCCTGGTGCAACAAGGTAGATGTAAGATTTGTATTCTAATTTCTTCTGTGACATTTACTTTTTACTGTGCTAATTGATGTTGCCAAATTTTTCAATGTTTCTTTTCATCAATGAATCATCTTATCATAGTTCCTTCCTAAATAGCAATTAGGAGTGTGAGATAAAACGTGCAATGGATTTTTAAAATCAAACTCTTCATCCTTCCTCCATGAAATACAAAATTCATTAAAAGTAATTATAATGTTATAGTATGCCAGAACCAATACTGCAGAGGGTGGATAATTTGATTAAACAGAGGTCTTCTAGTTAAACAAATCTTACTATTTGTAATACAGATGGAATTCACAAGCTCATATGACTGTCCAAGAGAAAACCCTGGGATTTGATTAATGACCCATGTTCCTTGTTACAAGAATAAAACTGTCTTGTGATATAATAAAGACACAGTAGAGTCAGGTTTTCAGAGGATATTGTGGCTTCTAGTCCACTTGTGTGAGGAATAAAGTGACTTCTTTTACGAAAGTGAAGCTGAGTAGCATCTGAAGGAATCATATTAGACTTTCACCTGCCTACAAAAGAAGTCCTACAAATGCAGGATATTTGAAAATAAAAGCCATAAAGTATAAAATGCTCTCCCCTTGCTACACCCACTGATTTGACCCTCAGCATTATTTTAAAGCAACTTTGTACCCAGCACAGAGCAGTTGATTTTACACTGTGTTTTGTACTGCAAGTAAAAATGCAGTGATTTTACACAAAAATGGCAGGTTGGTATATATTTACTTATATTAGTTGACCACACAAAATGAAATATTGCATTCCACAAGGGAATATAATGGATAATATTTTTTTCTTCTAGGAAAAGAAGGAGCTGAAGGAAGCATTTCTCTATTTTTTGTTATTTCTCTATTCCAGCTAAGTGTTCATTGCAAACTTCAGCTAAGGATTCAAGTAAGAAACTTTAATTTAGAAAAGTTTACTTCATTTGCAAATTTGCACAATATCAAATTTGAATGTATTATGTTATTTTAATTTTCATTCATGTTTAGGTTCTTTGATCTAGAAACAGAACTACCTGACATCACAAATTAGGATTTCTTCTAGGCTTTGATGTCAGATATGTTGTGATGGACAGAGTACAGAGTATAAACCTTTCTCCCCAACCTAAGATACTAGCAGCAATACTGCAGCTGCAACACTGCAGCTAATATTGCAGTACTGATATTGATAGTAGTTCAGGATTAAATGCTCTCCTCATTGTCAGAGATTAACAGCGAGGACCCCAGTTTCAATAATCTTCTGCCAACATCTGAGAGTAATGAGCTCTGGTGTCAGTCCAATGACAAGACTGGCATTTTTTTTTCATACCTACTATAATATGTGCAGTTCTTTGTTTGCTTGCGTGTTTTTTCAATTAAATATATAAAGTATATGTGATCAAATATACCCAATTAATCGACTAAAATTCAAATTAATATTAACCCATTCCAATCTTAGCATTTCTTTCAGTTTTACATCTGACTACAATGTTTGTGGGTTTAGACCATGAATATTGTCTTTTATTATGTAACTAATGTTCTTTTTGTGTCAACTGAAACAGTTTATAAAAAGGAAATATCAGAGGGCTTGATGCTTGTAGCACTCACAATTCTGACCTTCAGTTTTCAACCATAAAAATCAGCACCTTTCTTGTTTAGCTATTTTAAACCCTAAGTTACATCTCTGAAAGAAGGATGTATGAGGAAAGGATTTATGGATAAAATCTACACTGATGGCTCAAAATTAAAAGTTTTCATTACATGGTAAACCAGAGCTGTAACAGGAGTTTAGAGCGGAGGTGCTCACTCCTGATTATCAAACTTCTGTTCTTTAGTGTATAGGAAGGTAGGTTAATTTCTTGACCTGAAAAGCCATTGGGATAGTGTTGGAACCTGGGACACAGAGGATTTCAGACTTTCTGTGCTGACAGGGAATGATCCACAAAGACATACTGCATTTGACCTGAATCCCTGGGAAAGGTTTCCTAAACTGAGTGATAGTATTGAGTCTGTGCATGTGTAGTTGAATAGAATTGTGTTTTATCACAGGGTGAGAAATATAGAATTTAAGGTGGCTGGTTAATATAATATACGTGTAACAAGATGGAGGATTTACGGTGTAGTCTTCTCCTTCTCCTTCTCCTTCTCCTTCTCCTTCTCCTTCTCCTTCTCCTTCTCCTTCTCCTTCTCCTTCTTTCTCCTTCACAAGTTTGGGTGATTTTGTATGATTGATTAAGAAGTTCCACAGAGCAAGATATGGTGACTGGTTATTTGGTTTAAAGTTGAAATAAGTTTGTTGGCATCTCATAATTGGGTAGTATAGGCTTAAAGGACCTTGGATCCTCTCTCTGTGCTCTCCATTTTTGCCTTGTTAACATAGCCTGTAGAAGCACTCATGGTCAGAGAGGCTGTAACTTAGATAACAATAAACAATGAAGTCCAAACACGAACTTGGCCTTCTGGGCTTTTAATCCTAACTCTGAAAAGAAGAACCTGGAAGAGCAAAGTGTTTTCCTGCAGGATAGTAAATGCATTATTTCAAGTATATTTGTAATCCATTTTTTGAGTATTTGATTTATTTATAAATATAAAAATATGTGAAGGGGGTGATATTATGGCACATCAAAAGATGAATGTTTTATGCATGTATGCATTTATGGAGTAATAAATTTCATTTTCATTCCTTCCATTTTACTTCTTTTTATATCATGTACACCTTTCCATTTGGAAGCTGTGTCACAGTTTGGTGGTAGTGAACACTGTGTAACTGCTGAGTAAAGAAAAGTGTTGATGTGTAATGTTTATTCTGCATTCCCTTTTTTTGCAGCAGCATCCTAGTGCAGAGAATATACAGTAAGACATTTGACTGTAGAGGCATGTGTAACCATTCACACTAAAGGCTCTGGGAGAAACTGGCCACCCCTGCCAGTAGCACAAGCTTTAGCTTTCACCCTGCCTCACTGCCTGGAGTAGCTGCCAAAGTCCAGCGCCCTCCTGTACGTCAACATTTCTTTTGTTTCTTCTGTTATGGTTCTTTTGATGGATAGGATTTAATCCCTTTCACTTCTAACATGCAAAGCATGCAAAGCAACAGCTTATTTCTGCAGTTGAGAGAGGAAATTTCTTAGCAATTTCTTGGAAATTTGTTTAGTTAGACAGCCTTGAGGGATGCAATGAAATTAGGGCAGTAATTTCCAATAACCTTAGGGGAATAGATGCCACCAAAGATTGCTAAGTACAATACCCTTTAGCTGGAACCCCCCATCTTCCAAGACACTGTCTTAATCTTAGATGCTAGGAACAAATGGCACAGGACAGGTTATGGCCCAAAATACCATAAAGTGATCTGACAGTCCCCCTAACTACTGTCTACATTGAATCATTATGATTGCCATGAATAATTCACATTTCTGCTCTGGTATGATAATCTTATGATTAATATAGGTTGTAGAGATAGCTTTTGGGACTTTTCTGAAACAAAACTTAATATCACGAAAGCTGTGCACCATAGCTGAGATTTTTTTCAGTGTAAGACTCACATTTTGCTGACAAATACAAGGTAGGATAAATACTGAAGCTGTGATGGCTAATCATACATAGCCCATGTTCAAAATATTTGTGATGCTGTAAAGTCGTATGTTTGCCAGTTCTAAAGATTCAAAAAGCTAACATCTGAGTAAGTGTGCCATGCCTTGAGCTGGTCTTCTATGTCATCACAGGAGCTGTCCTCTCTTCCAGGCATGATTTGTGTCTGTAAACTTACTAGTCAAACAACTCCTGGTTTTCAAAGTAGTATTGTTATTATCAAGGTATATTTACATCAAACCTGCCTGCTTATCATGTCTTACACTGTAGGCATTAATGTATCGTAAATCCCAGAAGACTAGGGAAGCACAAGACATGAGTGAGAAAATGTTCTATTTCTTTCTACTGTTTACATAGCAACCTACAGAATGATGAGTTGAATTTTCTGATATATATTGCAGAACAAGGCCCTAATTCTTTGTAAGGATTATTACTAGAAAAGGAAAAGTGGCAAAGAAAACTTCTCAAGAAATACCTTGTCTTGATAGGCCTGATAATAAGGTTCATGGAAGCAGAAACTTAGTGTGAAGAACATGTAGCTCTACTTGGATATGATCACGTCACAAGTGGTGCTGTTGATGCCTTAAATAGATGCCTTAGTTGTAGTGCCAAGGTAAAGGCCTTGTCAAGCCTCTAAAGGGGGGAATAATGCATTCGGTTTCAGCTTTTCTGTTTTCCAGATTCTGTACTGCCTTTGTATATAACTCTGAATTTCATACAAAGTGTTAGCAAATTGTCTTTACAGTTTAGTCAGACAAAACAATCCTTTTCCAGCCTGAGAACCAAGGACACCATTGCAGCTTTAGGCCCCAAAAGTGTAAACAATGGTGAACTGAAGAAAGCAATCTGTGGGGATGGGACTTCATAACAGGAAGCTGTAATTGGACAATTAACCCCAACATGTAAATGGAACAAAACTTATAAAAGTGTGAAAACTCATGACCCGTTATCCATCCTGGGTGGAGCCACAGCCGGGCTCTTGTACTACCCAAGGCATATTGTTTGAAGGCCTTTTAATAAACTTTATTCCTTTAATAGTGTCTAGCTTCTGTTCCAGGTAGCCTCTCAAGGCATCACTGCATCACTTGCTAGAGGTGGAACAACAGATGGGACATGGCATGTTTTTGAACATCACATGCTATGTCCTAAGTTCTTATTGGCTAAAATGCTATTTCTATATTTAAGAGGTTTTAAGGATGTAACTTTGTGCACTGTGGCTAGTGTTTAGATTGATTTTGGAAGAGGAAATGGTGTGATCTTTGGATCAAAATGGATTATATAAATCCAGTTCAAGGATAAATACTGCCAGTGAAAGACAAATGTGCCTCATGATGTTTACATTTCTCAAAGAGAAATATTTTGATTAAATATTAAGCAGAAGGGAGGTTCAAACTGTAGATTATGTTGTCCTTGCCTGTGAATGACAGTCTCCTAAGGTCTTTAATTAAGTTTTTTTATTTGGAAATGAATATTATTTAAAAATTATGTGGATTTGATCACACCTCCCAAAAGATAGGAAAGACCCCCGTCTAGAATGCTAGAAGACATTGTCTAACACTGCCTAGAGTGCTAGAAGAAGAGCTGTCCAAGTCCACTGATAGTATTGGAATAAATGTGTAAATGGCATAGAATATGCATGGACTACCTTTTAGGAGACTGTTGTGAGTGTTAACCAGAATGGAGCTAGAGTCTACTTTCAAGAACTGAAGAGCAAGTGGCAGGTTTTTATATATTAATGGTGTATTTTAAAAATATACATATTTATTAGATGAAGACAAAACCAACATGGGCTTTATCCCTTAAGAACAACAATAAAGAGTATTTTTTTCATAGCTGCTGGTAATTTTCACATGCATCTTATGTGCATCCTCTTTCTTTCTTCTCTCTCCCTTCTCTCTCATATCTGTGTCAGTAGTATCTCATGATGATACCTCCCAGGTTTATGTGTTTCTGGGAGTTCCTTATAAGTAATCACTCAGTAAAATATTAAGAAAAATTGCATTATATTGTATGTATTACATGTCACAGAATATTCTGCATTGGAAGGGACCAAAAAAGATCATAGATTTTCAACCCCTGGCTCTTCACAGAATAATCCTAAAAATCACATCACGTGCCTACAAATATTTTCCAAGATCTTTTTGAACTCTGCCAGGCTGATGCTGTGACCATTTCCCTGGGGAGCCTGTTTCAGTGCCCAACCACCCTCTGGGGAAAGGGCTTTTTCCTGATATCAAGCCTAAATGACAGAGCTTCAGACCATTCCCTTGGGACCTGTCATGGGGCATCACAGGGTAGAGATCAGTGATTACCCCTCATCTGCCCCTGATGAGGAACTTGTGACTGCAGTGAGGTCTTTCCTCAGTCTCCTCTTCTCCCAGCTAAACAATTCAAGTGATCTCAGCAGCTCCTCATACAGCTTTCCCTCAAGACCCTTGACCATCTTTGTTGCCCTCCTCTGGACACTCTCTAATAGCTTAATGTCTCTTTTGTACTGTGGCACCCAAATCGGCCCCCAGCACTCAAGGTGAGGCTGCCCCAGCTCTGAGCAGAGCAGGACAATCCCCTCCCTCCCTTGCCCAGCTGGTGATGCTGTGTCTGATGCCCCCCAGGACAGGGTTGGCCCTCCTGCCTGCCAGGGCACTTCTGGCTCATGGGCCACTTGCCACTGACCAGGACAACCAGGCCCCTTTCCATGGCACTGCTGACAGCCTCTCATTCCCTAGTCTGTCCAGGGTTACCTTGCACCAAGTGGCTAGCACTTGCCCTTTTTAAACTTCATATGGTTATTCAGGTTGGATGTAAGGAATTTCTTAACTGGAATGGACTGTCCGGAGAGGTGGTAGAGTCTCTGTTCCTGGAAGAGTACATGGAATGACTAGACATGGCATTTAGTGCTATGGTTATTTGAAAAGCTGTTGATTAATCAAAGGCTGGACTTAGTGACCCTTGAGGTCTTTTCCAACCTTATTTTTCTGTAGTTCTGTACTGGGTGATTACCCATCCCTTTAATTTGTCTTGGTCTCTCCGCAAGGTCTCTCTGCCTTCAAGAGAGTCAAGAGCTCCTTCTAATATAGTATCATCAGCAAACTTTCTTGAGTATACCTTTGAGTCCTGCATCCAAATCATTTATGACAGAGATGTAGAGAACTGGTCCTAAAACGGAGCCTGGAGCAAACTCAGGGCACTAGTTTGCTGTAACCACATTTGCATCAAAAGACTTAAAAAATCAAAAGAGTTAAGAAGTATTTCAGAATCTAAAGATGGGTTATAGAAGTGTTAATTGGAAGTGATGAAGCTGAAATTCGAGTAAAGATGTACTCAACTCATATATATTATCTGCCTTGACAATACACTCTCTTTTTTGAGTATGTATTGGCATGACTACTAAAATATTCTGATTTTCTTTACAGTTTCAAAAATGTTTCCTCTTCTGATTCACTCTATCTCACCAGATCTGTGAAAAATCACAATTTTAAAGGAAATAAAATTGCTACTCTTAGTTAAAATTGTCATATGCATGCAAAAAATTTGCAAGATTTTATTTTAATTTCTTTCAAGAAATTATAGAATAAGTTTTTTTCTGTAACATCTTTATTATTATTTCTGTAACCCAAAAGAAAAATTGTATATTGTCTAAAAGAGTTACTGAATAAAATTAAAATATGATGCATCATTAAAGATGTAAATCAGTAATGATACTTTATGACTGATCTATAATTTTATAAGTTTAGGATTTGGTCTTATGAAATATAATGTAGGTGGCAGTAAGAAAATAATTGCAGTTTACAGAATACCAAGCATTGATTTATATTTGCTTTATGTTTTGTTAATAATATATCAGCTAGTCTCTAGAAACCATGTGATGTGTGAGACAATTTCTTCTATTGTATCCTTCCTCTCACCCAGGAAGTTTCCTTTGGTCGGTCTAAATGACACCTTAGGCCAAGTTGCAGGCGTCACATGATGAACTGGCTCAGCGCTTAGTACAGCATATTAACAATAATGCTAAAGAATGCACTTTTACTCTTATTCAAAGAATCTGATTCTGCCACCTGTCTGACACTTGAGTTATCCCGTGGATGAATATCAGGGCACTGGTTTTTGCCGGAAAAGTGTTCACATGGAGTCTATGAAGTGGGCATCCTGTTCTTATGTATGCAGAATGATGAATCACATCAGAACAATGTAGTTCTGCTGAAGACAATGGGATTATGATGGGTTGGTATCAAAATATTACAACTTTAGCTTCAGAACAAATATTAATTGCCACTCGCAAGGTGCACAGCACTGAAAATATAAAGCCATGTGGCCTTAACATTACCTGTTTTGCTGACCTTAGTGCCTGATGAGCAGGCTCTCCAGTGCAATACTGTGCACACAAAAAACCCAGTATGTGAATAGTCCCTTATGACAGAGACATTACTCTTTCCCCAGGGCAATATTTATAGGCTTGTAAGTCCTGACTATAAAGCTGAAAGGCTTGACAGCCCTGCCTAACTGAGCATCCAGGCCCCATAGTTCTTGAAATCCAGGTTAAATGTCTCATCTAAACCCATTAAAGTGTTAGCATATTTTATAATGAGGAGCTGGTGATTAAGGTAAGCTAAATAAATTTTGCTCTGAATTTTACTTTGAAAGATGAACCAGCTGCTCAGGAAGCTGCATGTGCTGCTCATGAGCCACAGTTTAACCAGTTGTGAAGTAAGTTGCTGAGACTGGTTTGCACTCAAACAAAAGATAAATTGGCAAATCTGAGCAAAACTAATGAAATTGATAAATGGACCTAATAAAAGGTATTACATATACATATACATATACATATACATATACATATACATATACATATACATATACATATACATATACATATACAATTCTAAAATATATTGGAAAAAATGTTTTCATCAATGTCCTGGGTTGATGCTGAATTGTATCCCCATTCGTCTGTTTAGCTTAGAAATAACTTTTGCACCTTTAAAACTGGATCTGAGAGTGAAGGAGAAGCGGTGGAATGTCTGAGGCAATTGTTTTCAAAACATAAAGATCAGAGTTTTCAGCTTTCCTCACTCACGGCCTGTGTTGTCTGCAGTGTGGACGGCGAGAGAGCCCTCCTTTGCTTTTTGTTAGTTTTTGGCTAGCCGAGGCAGAGAAGTTCTCCAGACTGTAGTTTTTTTTCCTTTTTCTTGGAACTGTTTGAACCTGCTCTGGACTCAAAACCCCAAAGGGCACCAGGAGCTCCCACCTGTGGCCCCCCGGGCCTGCCCTGGGCCCGGCCTTTCCCAGCCCCAGAGGGACTGAGGGCAACTGAGCCGAGCTGCAGCCATGGGAGAGAGAGACTCTGGGAATTTGTCATCTCTGCGGAGCAGCCAGAGGGTTTGTTGGTCAGTGTTGTTCATTTGTTGTGCTGGGGAGTGCTTTGTATGTTAAACAAACAATTTTAAATAAATGTTAAATAAACAAATTTTTTCCACTTTCCTCCAAGGAAATTTTTTTTCCTGTCCCGAACCAGTTGGGGGGAGGGGCGGTTCAGATTTGTTTTCTGGAGGGAATCCATTCGGAGGTTTCTTCCCAAATTTGCCCTAAACCAGGACAATCAAAAATTACTATGAGGATTTATGCTTGAATAACTCTAATAACTTAAAGTACACAGGTATTTTGATCCAAACTACAGGAAGAATGTATCATGGAAACGCACAGCTTTGAACAAGAAAACACTAGATTTGATGAGGTGTCCATTCCAAGCACTACTGAAATCACAAGAAAGTTACTTAACAGAGAGTATTAAATTCTGCATATGAATGATTGTTTAAGCAGAGAAAAATACTTAATTTTTATTGAATTACTTCTGATATCTGACTGAGCCTGTCAAATGTTAACTAATCTTTACTTTCTGATACTGCAATAAAATTAAAATTTTTAGCTAATTTTCTTAGGTTACCCTGAAACCCTTTTTCCATGTTCACACAATTCCTTGAAATGTCTCTGCTTCTGGCAGTCTCCTATTTTCAGCATTGGTGTTTTGTGGAGATAGACACCTTCTTTAGCTTGTAGATAAGATTTAAAATATAGTAGAGGGCACAGAGATACCAGAGACTACGAGATATTAAAGTAATTCTGTGCCTAGAATAGAATTATTAATCGTCACAAATTCAATGGATAATTAAGACAGCATTCCTAGTTGAAAGCTTTTCTGGTTTTTCCTTTTAAAAGACTTGAATTGACTGTGAGGACACATTTCTCTGCCTCAAGAATTCTTGATTGTTGTATGCTGGTAAATTTTTTTTTGCAGCTTTGTAGGGATGTCTGGAATGTTTTCTTTCCAGACATTCTTTCTTTCCAGACATTATATTGCTTCCAAGGAAATCAACAATTTTCCTCTGAGATACTATGTGGTATCATCTTGATTCCTACACTACTTAAAGGGACTGTTGCCTTTTTATGTGCTTCATTATATTTTCATTCTGACTTCCTGAGTGTAAACTCTGACTTAAAAAAAAAAAATTATTTCCTCAAAAGCTACTGAAAAGACTGTCACCATTCCTCCTTTGTGGTATTCAAAGACTCGTTTTAATACACCAAATATATTGTGGGTATTCAGTCATGTTAATGTGCTAACACAGAAAGATATATAGATTATACTCATATAGATGAGCATTCAATATGTGAGAATCTGCTGTGTGAGAGCAGGCATATTACTTTTCTTTAAGAGCCAGCCCTTGAAATGATACTGGGCCAGCCAAGGTTTAAATATATGCATTTGAATTTCTAAACAGAAAAAAACATAAGAAAGAAAGAAATGAAAAAACGTATCTTGAAAAAGAGTCTGGAATATGCCCAGAAGCTTGCCTGTGTTCCAGAAAATCTGATAATTTGTGCTAAATCCTGCTTTACAGTTTTGGTGGTGGCAGTGTCAGTAACATATTTTTTTCTGTTTTCCCAGTAAGTTGCATTCACAGACAATAGCTCTCCAATTTGTGTATACATGCATACATGCATATATAGGGGGTGGGTGAAACATGTAAACAATGCATTTTTTAAAGTATCATACAATATCTCTCTTGCAATTTATTTATAATTATGTGTTACATAATGCATATATACCTGTATGAAATGTGTGTTTCTGAGTAGGATTATTTTTATGTCTGGAGCCTGTTGTTCAAGGCTGTGCTGGATTTCTATAACAAAGTCCCATGCAACAATAGATTGGCAGTGAAGAAAACATTCATGTGATGGAGCACTACACTTCACAGAGTTCGCTAATGATCTAATGAAAATCAGAATTACATGGAAATGTATGAGACTATAACCTCATTTGCAACTATAGACAAGATAAAATGCTTAAGGCATCAGGGTATGCCTTCCACAAAATTCTGTAAGGTAATGAAATTATGATAATTTTACTTCATTTGATTTTGCTTTAATTTTACTTATTATGGGTGTAACTAGGAATTTATTGTATTGTCTGATATGGCAAGCAATAAGACTTACAAATGAATCTTGCATTGTACAAATGAATTGGTATTCTCTCCCCTTCAAATCAGGGTTTCCTAATGCTTCTACAAAGCATAGGTAAATGGCAGAAATTCCTTTATTATAATGAAACAATTTATAAAGAACTTTAATCTCTTTTTTTAGATTATTTACTTTATTTTTAGAAGTTTATATTGTTTGTTGCAATTTAATTTATGAGTTTTCTTTTACACCTACACCTCATGATCTTTTAATGTTTTTTCATATAAAGGTGAACTAAAATAGAACCCCTCTTTTTTTTTAACCTTTGACAGCAGATGAAAGAGTAGTCTCTCCTGCACTATATCAAATAGCCTTGTCTTTTCTAGCATTCTTCCTCACCCATGGTGGTTCCTGAAACTTCTGCCAATTCCTTAATGTCTTCCCTGTATTTCACAGTTACTTTTTTAATGTGTCTTCATACTTTTATGGTGCTTGGACTTAAGATCCTCTAGTCAATTAAGCAGCTGAACCTTAATAGTGGTCTATTAGGAGATATTTTATTTCTACTAATTTTCAGGGACTGCACTGCTTCTTTTTTACCTTGAAGTAATAAAAGGTTTGCCCACTCTCAATTGAAACCAATGACTGAATTCCTGCTTATTTGAACTGACCCAGGGTTTTCCCATAAAATATCTAAGGAGAGTAGTTAACATTTGCCATTCTGAGTGTAAAATATTTGGAAGAACTCAATGAAATGCAACCTGAAAATTTAGGAAACTGAAGTGTTGTGCAACACTTTTCAGTGCAAATTGTAAAACCTGCAGTTCATTCATAGATGTAGTGTTGATAACAAAACTGAATTACTCATGAAGTGATTCCATGTTTTCTGTTTTCATCTCATTTTACCTTGCTGGTATGACCCAATTTTAAAAGAAATGCCTCCTTCACATCTTTTAGGACTGGAATCAGAGCCCTCTTTTTTACTATCTGTGCTTTTCTATAGTTTCTCTTCTGGTGGCTCATGGAAACTTCCTTATTTTTCAGTGTTTTGAGAGAGTTAATTGTGTTCTTTAAGTTCCTGCATTTGCCCCACAAGATGCAGTGATAAGAAGATAAAACCACTACTATCTCACAGCTCTTCCCTCTTACAGCATAACACTTGCTACACAATCTTATTATTGTAGATCTTTTGGGAAACACAGTGGTTTTTTGCTAAGTATGTTTATTGTCCCTTCTCCTAGCATATGGAGTTATCTGCAGTCCTGTTTCAGTGACCTTTTTTCAGGGATAAGTTTTCTATCATTAAGAGGCTGAAATAAGCCCAATGAAATAAAGAAACCATATAAGACTCATAAAAATATTTATTTTCATAAATTTATTTGCATTCTTTTAGATTTCTCCAATAATATATAAGCAATTATGAATTCCCATGTATTGTGTTATATGCTGCAAAATAATAAAATACCTTAAAAAGCTAGGACTTCAGTTAAGAATCTTGTCTTATTTTATTGTTGTCCTGTTGTTAGTTATGATTTTATGATTTCTAGAAGTATCTATTATATATTACAGATAATTTTTTTTTGTTATTTTGATTATTTTCATTAATTGGTAAGTAATAGAAATAGTTAAAATAAGAGTCAAACAATACAGTCTTCTTTAGATTTGCAGAGGGAGGTGTGTGTGTGTTTATCTACATAAATATCTCTGACATATTTTAAAGAATTTCCATGAAAAATTGTAAATTACAGTAGGATCTCATGATAGTTGGAGCTGGACACATGCTGACAGCACCAATGTCCGAGAAGGACTTATGATTTCCCCACTGAAATTGTATTAACTATAAATATAATCCAAAGGGTAAATGGCTCACAAAGATATAGCGAGATATTCACTTAGCTGGTGAATCATATTTTCTCACCTTTCAGTCAGGCTATCAATGTCCTTTTCTATAACACAAATAAATATTTTTGCAGCTTATCTGTCTCAGCTGTCAGAATATTTTTGCCTTTTAATTGCCTGAAAGGTCTGAATATCCTTGTGAAAAATCTGAAGCTTATTGTTTAGTGAAATTACATTGATTAGTTGTATATGATCTTGTATAATTACATTTTATCTATCTAGCAGCAGAAAGCTTTTGCATACCTGGGCTCCTTCTAAGGAAAAGCTGAGGTCATACAGAAGTGTTTCAGCTAGAACAGTAAGTGAAAGCTGTTTTGCTTCCTAAAAACTAAAATAGCAAACAACTAAACTTTAAAACCCACTGTACATATCATCCTATGATTTATGCAAAGATACTATGTCCTGTATTCCTTGGTGAAAGTCATGGGAGGCTTTAAAGAAGAAACAATCTGGATATTCTTGTGTGCTTTCTGGTCATGGTTTTCTCAGTCTTGTCATCTGCGTGTCAGCACTGACACACAGGTGGACAAATCTCTTTTATTTTTGCTCAGTGCCCAAAGGCAGAACATAAGAGCAGAGAAACACCAGACAAGAAAGAATAAATGAGATTCTTTTTTTGCTCAAGGTCTTGGGTCAAATCAGGTTTTTAATCTTTTTGACATTCTTGATATAAAGCAAAAAATTCCCAGTTTAGTTCTCTTTGCACAAAAAGCTGTTAAATGTTTCTTGCCAGTGTATGGACTGTTGCTCAAGGAAAGCACTTTATTTTGGTCACCACGCTCCTCTGCCATATTTTACTAATGATGTTTCACTCATTTTTCTGCAATGACACAGAAAATCTGAAAGTGACTTTGAAAAATAGTGGCTTTTACATGTTCAAAATTTCTGCTATCAATGCACTGCTGCTGTGATGAGAGTACAGCACTGATAAGAGTAAAGGTAGATGAAAAGAATGTGACTTAAAATTTTAGTGTATCTTTTAAAGAGAAGATTGAAATGCCTATGTACTAAAAGAATAATGTTTTTACTTTAGTCAGGTTGTGCTTTTAGAAGTAGAAAGGCAAAGAAGACTTGACGTCATCTACTTGTTTTCTTACTTTTATATTTATTGCAAATTTTTAACCAAAAAGAATTAAAATATTTAGCCTCAAAATAACAAATCAAAGGATTTTAGGCAGGGCAAAGATGCTGTTTATGTCAGAGAGTAGCTAGTTTCTTCAGATCTCTGGCTGAGTTCTGCTACCAGAAGGAACTGCGCAATAATATAGGAAAAATAATACTGAGTAAAAGTAAAATTGCAATACATCTCAGAATAATGAGATCCTTACCACAAAATTGCACCATCTTTAAAAAAGGGTGATAACAAAATAAAGGATTCA
The DNA here is from genome assembly GCA_013397295.1 of Polioptila caerulea. NCBI lineage: Eukaryota > Metazoa > Chordata > Aves > Passeriformes > Certhiidae > Polioptila > Polioptila caerulea. Next base: position 131,010 of record VYXF01002770.1, on the reverse strand, counting down.
GAACAGAGTTACAATAATGATTTGACGTCAGGAAAAAGTGCCTCATAATGAGAGACTAAAGATACCTCAATTCATTTTGTTTACCAAAAAGTAAGTTAAAATGTTACTTGATATTGATCACTGCATAAATACATGAAGAAGAGTTTTTCAGTTTAAAGACTACTTTCGTCCTGTGGAAAATAGCCTAAACAACCCAAACCGAAAAACAGGATCCATTTTTTCAGAGAAAAAAAATTGACCTTGTTATAGAATTAGATTGCAAAGTTTTAATCCATTAGCAGATTAATAACTTTCATTAGGAATGCAGTGGGATTCCATAATTTGAATCCTTTAGATTGATGCTGGGTAAATTCCTTAAAAGAATTCCTAAGTATAAAATGGATCCTATGGGATGAATGCTGAGGGGAGGCAGAATATTGAGGAAACCACACTGCAAAACCCAAACAAATTGCAAAATATTTGTAAGATATATAAAGCAGGGATTTGTCTAGACTTACAACAGCCTCTTCTCACTCAAAACATGTATCTAGGTTCAAAACTGCTATATCATTTGGGAGTCATGCTTCCATAGACTGTATCAAAGACTAAAGAGAATAATTTCTAAAATGTAGAGTGTTTTATTACTTTGAATGCATGGCAGATAAGAGAGACTAGCTCTAAATGTCATCTTCTCTTCAATGGTCAGAATACCATTTTCACCAGCAATCTCTGGTTGATATATACTGTTTTGCGGAAAGATGGAAAGGGAAGATAAAAAGTACTTTGTATATTTGTCTTGGAGCCATTGGGGCAATATCCTATACAGAATGTACTGTCCACCAAAATCGGATCATTGTTAATCACCTGCAATTTGACTATTGGGGCGTATTATACCCAGAGAAGAGGATGGGGGCAAGATGGTATTGGGGAAGAGGAGGCTGAGGGAAGAGCAGTCTACAGCTTCCTCACAAGGTGCTCAATGACAAGACCTGAGAGAATGGCCTGAAGTTGTGTCAGGGGAGGTTTAGGTTGTATATTAGGAAAAGGTTCTTCATCCAGGAGGTGGTCTGGCACTGGAAGAGGTTCCCCCAGGATGTGGTCTCAGCACCGGCCTGATCGAGTTCAAGAAGCATTTAGACAGCACTCTCAATTACAAGGTGGGACTCTTGGGGCTATCTTGTTCTAGTAGTAGAACTTCAATAATTCATGTTGATCCTTTGAGGATCCATGTTGATCCTTTCCCCTTCAGGATATTCTATGATTGTACCATATTAATGACCCCCTTGGCTTGCTGTCCCACACAAAACAGGATCTGGAAAGTCAGTGAGCAATGTGATGCTGACCCTCTGTGTCCAAAATGTGAAGAGTTAAATCAATCACCCTTGACAAGGTTTCATCAAAAAGTTGAGGATGATGTGTGAGCCTTCTCCCAGGACAGCAGTCACAAGGCATAGGAGCCTTCTAGAGGTACAAGTTAATATTTGGTGTTATTTACAAGTCTTTTATCAGCTTATGAACTCCAAGTTACCATTTCTTAGCCCTACAAGATTTTCAGGTCCTGAATAAGCTTCATGGACACTACAACAGTTTATACCCACAGCTGTCATGATACCAAAGAGTTTGAGTTCTCCACCATCCACAATTTAGGCCAGGAAAGCATCCACAATTCTCAGTCTAAACAGGTCTGATTGCCTCATGGCAGATGCTGTTTACGCATTTCAGATACCACATGCGCCTTTTTTTGAGGCCCTGCATGTTATCATGGGTCTCACCTTCAGCTGACCTGCTGAGAGGTGGCAAACCTGATCAAACAACATAGCTTAGAGTAGCAGTACAATTTGTGTTGGTCATCACTTGATGTGCCTTATACAGCCTGTGTGAAGGCATAGGGAGGTAATTCTAGGTAGAGTGGCCACAACAAGGTTAGACTCTTCAGCTCCTGCCCTGAAAGTGGAAAAGTGCATGAGAAAGTGTAGAAGCCCATTAAGGCATCCGTGCCCATCTGGTTCAGCACTAGTTCCATCAAAGTGCCCACAAACACTAGTAATCCACCAAGCTCCAATAATCAAAAAATACATTTGGCTTTCTCTTCCTCCATCTAAACTCCTCACGTATTTGTCAGTCCTTTCTACCTGCTCGTTTGTATTGTCTTCTTTAGCCTCCTGTGCTCTCTGTGTCTGCAAGACACTGGTTGAGCTCTTTACACAGATTATGAGGACATTATTTATTTGCATTTATTACCCACAGTCACTGTCCTTACAAGCTGAAGAGCCCTGTCCCTTCAGGTGATATGATTCTCTAACTTTATTCCTCTACATTCTATTCGTTATTCTTAACGTTCATTCTCCTTCTATCACAGGGCTTTGCATGGCCCACAAATATTTTCTCTTTTGCCTGTCATTTTAATCTTTCCCTAAGAGCACAGTTTTTCCAAAGTTTTTGTGGTGTGGGATTCTTGGTTTGGTTTTGCCTTCTTTTTTTTTTTTTTTCCTTCTCTCCCACTATGGAGCTTTGACTTCTTTAGCTTCTTTCTTTGACTCTTTGTGCAAGAACACTAAACAGGAGCTCTGCTGTTGGCAAATGAGGTTCTTGAGAGAGAAAAGGAGGAAAGGTCACCCTCAAAAGCTTATTTACTATCTTCTCTTCTTTGAACCACTTGATTTTCTACATTTAATTGCTATTCCCTTCAATGGAGCCCTGTTCTGAGCTGTACTTTCAAGCTATTTTGAGGGCAAACCTTAAAGATTTATTGAGTTACTTACATATTAATTTACTGTCACTGTCACCAATACTTGAAAGGCAGTTGAAATTGTTCACATCTGACTTTAACACTAAGAATTTTCTAAAACTTAAATTTTAGTTTTTATATTCTTCCAAATTTGCTTAAAATGTACATTTAGATATATAATTATGAAACTATACTTATCAAAAGGTGATTCATCTTTCTAACTGCAAGTATCTGAGGCTTTTTTTTTGAGAGAGAGAGAAAAAAAGTGCTATTTGTCACAAGAGTATTATGTATCGAAAAAATAGGAAGAATTTTTCCACTACTCGGCAGAAGCTCGTTTTCTTTCTCTGGATAGAAGTAATTTCCTTTCCAATTAATTCAAAGTTCAGGACTAAGGGGAAAATAGACTATATAATAGTCAAGATCCAGGACATCATATCAGAGAAGGAAGAATGTAACTAGGGAGGAAAGCTGCTCTGAGATTGCCTTAAAAAAAAAAATTCTATTAGGGAACCATTAACATCTTAGACTACATATGAACTGTGGAACTCTGAGCAATTTTTATCTTCTTATTCTGGCTGCTGACTCAAGCTGTGTTGCTGCATCCTGCTAAGGAAAGGACACAGATATCAAAGAATATGCACTCTTCCATGATTTTTGTCTTTATATGAGTGTGAAGACACATGGAACAAAATATAAGGGCCACATTACACAGTATTCCCCTTTTCTGCCGTAAAGCTCCTGGCTTAGACCTCTTTTTGTAAATTGGTCAGACTGTCTTCAATACATATTTTTTTTTCATTCCGGCTATATTGAAATTGGGTCTGCTCCAGAGCTCTATTATTTGAAAATTTGAATTTCCTATTAAATTAAGTAGGAATCTATACTATTAAGATGCTTCCAGGCATACATTTCTGGCCTCTTTTTTTTCCCGGCCTTTTCCTGTTAAAAAGACTGAAAAAAAAAGGGTCAAATATCAAACCATGTGATGCAAGAATTCAGTAATATATATGTGCAGGAAAATCAGTTTACTCTGGCATTAATTACCTCCTATTCCTCTGTTTCTGTAGTTTTCTATTAAGGGTTAAGTGTTTTGCAATAGTTAAACCCTTTCTTTTGAACTTTTTTTAAACATATGCCTCAGCAATGTACAAAAATGTTCCTTTCTAGTGTTTTCTCTCTGTTTTTGTGAATAGAGAGAGTGCTGTTATATCCTTCTGTCACTGGTGATTGATAATAATGTTGAGATGTCCATTGCCTCTTCTTGCTTGTGCACTTACATGATATTAAAATGATGCATATTTTTTGTTTAGAAAGTTAGCTTTCCCTGAGTGGGGAAAAAAAAACAAAACAAAACAAAAAAAGTTTAAACTGAAAGTGTTGCTGTAAGGCAAGAAAATGATTGATTGGGTGGATATAAAACAATTGGAGAGATGTGCGTCTTCACGTGTGTAATAGGTTATGCCAGGAGCTGAAGTCGTGTGAGGAAACACAAGAGAGGATGAAAATGTGTTCTATTATCTGGGGTATTTTTGCAATATCAACGTGACTGGAAAGGTACCTTGGAAAGCTGTACTAACAACTCAGAAAGTATGTGGGGTTCAAAGCTTTCTCGTTCACCCTTATACTTGCTACTCAAATGCAACAAAAGATGTTTTAACAGTAAAAATTTTGTTAGATACCTGTAATATGGGTGCAAGTTATAGCAGTTGTGAAGCCTGCCTGCTGAATATTTCTCAGTTTTCATTAATATTCTTGGTTAGAGGAAAACTTTCTAATTTTGGAGATCTTTTCTATACATTACAATAGCTGAGGTGATCACTGACAATTTTTAGCAGTCTCTAGCCCCAGTTATTTTGCGACATTCTTTGTTTTGGTTTTCTTGTCCTGGACAACTATTTATTTTTGCTCTATCGTATATAAATTTGTGAAGTAAGTTCTAAGATCTTTGTGGATAGAAAGTTTCCCTTAATTCTGCTAAACTCCTTATTTGCCTCATATCCACAGTCATACCCTGAAAATTAATTCCTTTTTTCATGTCAATGAAATAATTTCATTTAAATTTTCATATCTATAATTAAATATTTCTGAAATTACAATACATTTTAAAACAAAAATTCTTCTAAATTAAAAAGTATTTACAAAATTCAGAAAGTCAGAAAACATTATTAGATTTTTCTCCAGAGAGTCCTTTAATACCTCAATTATTACAATAATTTCCTTATATTCTTTGTGTACTCAAAACTCACATTGCACTTTAGGTGCAGACAAAAACTCCTGTTGATTTAAGTTATGATCAAAGGTGATCAAAGGTGATTTTGACTTCCAGCTCCATCATTTCTGTTTCTCATTCTCATGACACAAGGTGATTATGACTGATTTAGTTCTGTGATTAAACTTATATTGACTTCTAAGGGTACAATTTTTCTCTTCAGTTTAAATACCAGTTTCAGTCTCTGTCTTCTGAATTTTCTACTCATTGTTACATTTTAAAATGTTCTTCTATATTTCAAATATTTACCTTGCAAGTGTACTGATACTGACTTCCTAGCTTTTCTGTTTATTTTAAATTTATTTCATAATCGGCTAAACTTCCTTTACTGCATCTGTAAAATGATGTTTGCATAGATCATTATTCATCAATTTAGCTAACTTGCTTAATTAACTGGCATAATTAAAATTCCAGAAATCCCTAAGTAATTATTAAAAGTATGGTTTAACATTTGTTTTATCTAAACTAAGTCTACAAGCCACTAACACAACAGCTGTCAGCACAAGCCCTGTCATTAAGGTGCTGCTTTTCTTCTCTTTTAATCGTGAATACTTAACAAAGAGCTAGGCCACTACAAAAAATCCCAAAACAGCATGTCATGTCATGTCACTGCAAATTCAATCAGCTTTTGAAATGGATCATTAAAAATAAATGTTTGGAGAATGATTAATGAGGGATACAAATAAAAATCAGTGTTAGGATTGTAGAAGAAATCTCTTTAATAGATGAGATTCTAAACAAAGAAAGTTATTGCTAAAGTAAAAAGTGAAAGATGTTACTCTGTATTACAAAAAATCCCAAAACAGCATGTCATGTCATGTCACTGCAAATTCAATCAGCTTTTGAAATGGATCATTAAAAATAAATGTTTGGAGAATGATTAATGAGGGATACAAATAAAAATCAGTGTTAGGATTGTAGAAGAAATCTCTTTAATAGATGAGATTCTAAACAAAGAAAGTTATTGCTAAAGTAAAAAGTGAAAGATGTTACTCTGTATTAAAAAAAAAATTGTTTTTTTTCTTTTCAATCCCCCACTGCAGATCTCTATACGCATTTCAAGGTACGATAGCAATATCCATTCTAGCTACCTGGTTCCTAATACAACAGAACTCAAGCAGAAACCTCACGAATATATGAGTTTTCACACTGCTGCTGCAGCAAAATGTTTACTTACTATCTGCATTCTTGATTTTGTGATGCAGAATAATACTACTTTTCGTCATATGACATGAGGCCTCAGATTTATACCATCACAGAAAAATATTATAACCTCTTTGCACTTTGGTAGGAAAAACATTAAGTACCTTTTGAATTTCCCCTCTGCTACCTTCAATTTCTTGTCCTTTCCTCTCCAGAGCAACCTCCTGCAGTCCAGTTTTCTTCCTAGAAGGCACTTACAGTCATTTGAGGAAGAAGTCGCACATTGCTGCACTGGTTGATAGTAGCAGAAGGATACTGAACCTATGATATACAGAAAAAAATTATCTTTCTTTTATATCTTTTTGTCTGTGGATTGTTTTCAAATATAAAAGACTAAATCATGCATCTAGAAACCAGATTAAATT